>JASDQU010012779.1:447602-470235 GCA_032191745.1 Picea mariana
TAAAATTTCTAATCCATCATAAATGGATTCCATCCACTTGATTATGGTGGTGACATAAAAGATTTGGTCATATTCCATGTGTAAAATGTCTCTCAAATTCCATTCTGGTGGGGAGGATAACAATCATTCTTCCCAACTAACCATCCTAAACCCAATTGACATATAACAACAAAAAAATCTATTTATGATAATGCATCCCAACATTAAATTATTTTAATTGAATGAAATATTTTTTTGTTACTAATATTTTTAAAAATTTTATATATCAATTAAATTACACATATTCTTTAAAATATATATTTTTATACAATTCATATTTTTTTTTTGTTTGTTAATTTGTGCAGGACGTGCGATTAACCTGTGGCTTGAGAAACCGCGACTCAGGGGCATCTAAGCCGTCAAAATCACCCGGGGATCGCACCCGGCCTGAGCCACACCAACCCTTAACATGGTTGGATTTTTTGTCCCCGCAGGTTTCGAACCGGTGACTTTAACATCACGGAGTGACTTAACAACACACTCCGTCACCGACTGTCCTACACCTCGGGGACTTTATATAATTCATATTAATATGTAACTACATTTCATTTATTTTATATTTATGAATATAAGACAAATTTATTAATAATATACCTTTTTTATATCTTTAATATTAATATGTAACTACATTTTATTTATTCATTAATATTAATATGTAACTACATTTCCTTTATTTTATGAATATATGACAAATTTATTAATGATTATACAATGTTAATGTCAACTAATAAAATCATTATTATGAATATAGGAATATGGGAAAACATTAGTATAAAGTCATTATGACTTATATCAACTATTAAAAATAGTTAACACTAATAATTGAATTAATGTTAATGTGAAATAATAAAATCTTTATTATGAATATGGTACAACTTTATTTATAATGGATAAAGTTATTATGATTTATATTAAATATTAAAAATAGTTAAAATTAATAATTAAATTAAGTTGATAAGATTTTATTTTTAAGATGTATTTATTTCAATTTTCAATTTATTAATATTAAATTAAAGTACAATTTTAAAATATTTAACATTATTAAAATTAATGATTTTGTGGAGATATATGTCCTCGTGAAAAGGGTCAAGTTCAAGGTTATATTATTACGAATTATAAAGCATCTTTGTTGTAATTTTGAATACTTATTTCAAATTTTGATGCCTACTTACCCTTACATATTGATGTGATAGTGCATACTTTATGCTCACAATTTATTTTGGTAGATTGAAATTAAAAAACAATTTTGATGCAATACTTGTATGCTATCTTATTATATATTTTTCATCGTTATGCATATTTTAAACTAGCATATAATTGAAATTATGATTTGAATATTGGTTGTGAGAAGAGGTTTTATATATATTTAGTTTGCTTATTCCAATATGTATCTAGTCTGTGCTTTATTTCTCACTTGTCTTTTTAATTTATAATATATCTATTCAATACTTCTAAATATATATAAAAATATTGTTTTGGTTATTTTTTAAGATTATGTCTTAGAGACAACTATGCATATTCTTGATCAATAAACTTTTGAATTATCATAAGTTGAGTAGGTTTTTAGGTCTCCAACGTTTTCCCTATTCTGACCCCCCAAACCAGCAATGGTGGCCCTCGCTCAAGGATGAGTCATCCGCTCCTTCTGAAACATAGTGGGTGGTGGAAACAACCACCAGACATAGACCCCTGCTCGCATCCTTGACTCCACAAGTTCGCCCAACCCAATGGATATAGAACAAACAAAATGAACTAAGGAAATCTTGACAAGTTCGGATTCGATCCCAGTTTAGAACCAACAGACCTAGAAAGATGACAATAAAATCCTATCGTCCTTCATCCAACACGCAGAGGAAATTTTGCAGTATGAAATCTTGTTGCCCCTCTTGAGGGATGACATCTAATACATGCAATACCATGCCCTCATATGCAAATTTATGGGCCTCTGGCCATTTACGAAAGCTCTCATGTGGTGGATCAAAACCACATGGAAGCCCAAAGGAGAGGTCACCCTCAAACTGGGATCTAAAGGATTCTTTACAACCATCTTCAACCTGGCAGAAGACTGAGAAAGGATCTTCCAAGGAGGACCCTATTTCTTCAACTTTGTTGGCCTATATATGCGGATCTGGAAAAGGAATATTTCACTGTCGCCCCGATATGGATCAAATTGTACTCGCTCCCGCAGGAGTATTAACGCACATAAATCCTAGAGGGTATAGGGAACACTCTCGGATCCTTTGTCACAATTGCAGAAGCCACCCTTCAAGGACACTATATCTCTTATGCCCTGATCTATGTCTACCTCAATGTCTCAAAATCTTTGTTAGCCTCAATTTGCCTCATATAAAGAGATGTCGACTGGCTTCAGACCCTGGATTATGAGCACATTCCCATCTGATGCCAAAAATTCCAGGCTCATGAGAACCTTTTCTAGGAATTCCCCCTAAACAAGCCAACAAAGCTCCCCAATCCCCTTTCAAAGAAAGACGAGGCAAGATTTGAAAAATTCCAAGCCAAGTGCAAATCCCAAAATAAATTCCCCTCCCAACCCAACCCCAAAGGCCCCCACATCAGTAACAGTTTTTACTCCCTATCCAACCTCCCAAACCAAGAAGCCTTTGGTCTAAACCCCTTGGACGAAACCCAACAAAGTTCCCAATCTGGGCTTGAATGGGATATTACTGTCCCTAGTGCTCCCTCCCCCCTCAAACCCGACCCTGAGCCTAAAAAACAAGATGAAACAATGGTCCCATATGAACCCCTAAAGGTGGAGCAGGACGATCTGGAAGACATGGATCTAGAGGAGCTAGATCTACAAGGCATAGTAGCAGCTTGTGAACGGAAAGAGTAACATTCGATACCAGATCAACAAATAAGACTATTGCAAAATGCCTTGATCAAATCGAGGAGCAAAGAGAAAGGTACAACGACCCTAGAAGGTAAGAACACTAGAACTGCTTCTCTAGGAATAAAAAACTCTTAAAGCAAAGAAATTATTAAGGCTCCCAAAGATGAAAATAAAATAGGAAGGCCCTCCAATAAACAACTCTTACAATAACTGGGAGAACTCCTTTTAAATTCTAGAAGGATCAAGACTATGGCGGAAAAGTTATCCTCCTACCCCCAACCTTCCCAATGAAATACATCTCATGGAATGTAAGAGGCCTTAACATCCCAAGTAAGAAAATATGCTTAAAGAACTTGATTTCTGAGGAAAAACCTTCAATGATGATGATACAAGAAACCAAATTCACTTCCACCAATATGGAAAAAATAGCCATCAAATGTTGGAGAAGTTGTAATGTCATAGGCATAAATGTTGAAGTAGCCTCGGCTGGCCTCGCCATCCTCTGGAACCCTAGTGAAATGACCCTTTCATCCTTCTTCACCACCCATCACTCCATAACTTCCAAATTCCAACCAATAAGATCTGACCATTCAGGCTACATCACCAAATTCTACGGCCCTCAAATTTTGTAGGTGAAAATATCCCTTATGCAGTCCCTTTCCCTTATCATGCTCCTTATTTATAGACATCCTTGGATCATAGGGGGAGACTTCAACATTATAACCTATCTTTCATAGAAAATTACAGGCTTAAACCCCCTGGATCAAGACTCTGAAATATTTAAAAACACCATTAGTAACTTGGGCTTGGTAGACTGGGAAACGTCTAATGGAACCTTCACTTGGAGAAACCACTGAGATGGACAACACCACATAGCCTCCCATTTGGATCACGTCCTCCTCTCAAAATCCCTTTTCATTAGAAACTTCACCATAGAATCCACCATCCTCCGCTTTCATGGTTAGGACCACTGGCCCATCACCCTCCTTATCAAAATCCCAACTACCCCCTAGAACCATCCCTTCCGCTTTGAATCCTTCTGGATGATGGACCCCTCCTTCCAATCCAACTTTCCCTCCTACTGGAAGGTAGTGATAGTTAAATTGGGCTCTCGGATGTACAAACTGCAACAACAATTGAACAACCTGAAACAAAGAATCAAGGAATGGAATAAATTAGAATTTGGAAACATAATTCAAGCAAAAAAACAACTTCAATAAAGAAAGAAACAAAACCAACATTAGATGATCGCTTCAGGGTGCTCTTAGGAGCTAGTAGAGGAAGAAATATCGCTCATGGCCTAGATAGAAACCAGAGAAAAGCAAGAATAAATTCTATGGAGACATAAATCAAGAATCTAGTGGCTCCAATAGGGTGAGAGAAACACAAAGTTTTTCCACAACTTGATGATCCAGAAGAGACACCAGAACAAAATTGTTTGGATAAAAGATCAACAAGGAAATAAATTAAGAAACATCAAATCAGAGCTCTTTTAATACTACATAATTCTTATGCAAGAACCACAGTTGAATCGAAAAATCACAATCAAAAGGATTACCTAACATATTCCAAAAATGATAAATAAAAACCATAGTGAATACTTTATGAAGCCAATCACAATGGAAGATGTAGAGCAAGTGATTTGGGAGATGTCAGAAGGGAAATATCCAGTACCAGATGGATTCACATTGGAAATCTATCAAGCATGATGGTTGGTAATAAAAAATGAAGTTTGGGAAGCAGTGGAAGACTCCTGAAAATTCAAAAACGTCCTCCCATCTTTCAATGCCACCTTCCTCACTCTTATCACTAAAGAGGAAAAAGTAGAAAAACCCCATAAGGTTCTCCCTATTTCTCTTTGCAATGTTATCCACAAACTCATTTCCAAAATCATTGCGAACATGCTGAAACCCCTCCTCCCCTCCTATTGGTTGTGCAGCCTGATTATCTTCCTGATTCAGAGGTCTTTTCTTTCAACCGTGTTTATACCCCATGAAGTATTTACACCCCAGAAGTATGTACACTCTTCCATGCGGGGGAGTGCAAATGGAGGGTACCCACTCTGTGGGGCAAGCGGGGGTTAGGGGGCGAAGCCCCCGAAGGAAAAATTGCCTTGTAAATGTATATTGTAATTTCATTGTAAATCTAGATCGTTCATTATAAGGTCGCATATCTAACAATAGAGATTATGGTAGGGTTTTTTTA
Organism: Picea mariana; assembly: GCA_032191745.1. Lineage (NCBI taxonomy): Eukaryota > Viridiplantae > Streptophyta > Pinopsida > Pinales > Pinaceae > Picea > Picea mariana. Next base: position 452,698 of record JASDQU010012779.1, read on the forward strand.
CCTAGAAGGAAACCCTCTTTTATGAGGGAAATGTATTGCGGCTATGGTTGATGGCAAATATTGTATTCTAGACTGTGAGAGAAAGAAGAGGAACTTACAGCAGGTTTGTTGTAGGTTGTATCCCTTCATATGCTAGATAATAATAAATGAAGGACCTGGCAATTTCTCTGGTGGATGTAGCCCACACTGGGTGAACCACGTAAATCTTTGTCTCTATTGTATTGTGTATTTTCTGTGTTTTGTTTCCGCATTTGTTTTATTTTATTGCTCCACCGTCCTGTTTTTCTAACACCTCCCTCATGTGCCCGAAGTAGATAGTCTTTGTGGAAGGCATACAAATCCACGGGGGATATCCCCCTGGTTGGGGGGTCGGGGGCAAGTGGGCCCCTGGGGGGGTTCGGTGGCGAAGCCCCAGAAGGAAAATTGCATTGTAAATGTATATTGTAATTTCATAGTAAATATCGACTGTTCATTATAAGTTCGTAGATATAATGGTAGAAGTTATGTTAGGATTTTTTTCCCTAGAAGGAAACCCTCTTTTATTAGGGAAATGTATTGCAGCCATGTATTATTGATAATATTATATTTCGAGTGAGGAGATTGTGAGAGAAAGAAGAGGAAGTTACAACGAGTGTGATGTACGTTGTATCCCTTCATTTGTTGGATAATATTAAAGGAAGGACCTGGCAATTTATCTGGTGGACGTAGCCCACACTGGGTGAACCACGTATATCTGTGTCTCTATTGTATTGTGTATTTTTTGTGTTTTATTTCCACATTTGTTTTATTTTATTGCTCCACGATCATGTTTTTCTAACATCCTCTTTATCCCTATGGAAGAAGGCTTAGGTAGAGCCATGAAGGGCGAAGTGCATCTAGGAAACTAGAAAGATATTTCTCTCCATGGTGAAGAATCCCCAGCCTCTCACAGGGCACATAGTAACCAATTAACTGTTAAACTTATTAATTATTTTAGCTAATAAAACTTAATAACCCTCAACCATTAATATTGAACAACCTATTAAACTATTTCACCAATAAACCATAAACCATTAACTTTTAATCATTATGTCTAAGTGAGAATGCGTGAACTATTATCATTGCAATTAATCAAGTAATATATTACCAAAGAAATTAAGCCATTAATCTATTACCATAGCATCATTTATTCTATTGTGGAAGAAGTTAAAAAGACTGATCTATAAGACAGATAAATGAACAATTGCTATAAAAAGAACAATTAATCTACTGTTTTCATAAGTCATAAGTCATATATATATAACCACTGACATATAAAAACAATTAACCTAATTGTAGTAAGGATCACGACCATCATTGAAACCATATCTTTTTAAAAAAACTGAGATAACTATTTAACAATGATTCACTATATAGCAATGCTATCTAACCAATATACTATTTAACCAATTGCTATATAATAATAAAGTTGTTTCCTAACAATGGAATTATTGTCCCACAATAATTAGATGTCTATTAAATAGTATCGTTGTCTATTAAATATTCGCTCGGGGTCTATTAAATAGTATCGTTGTCTCATAGTTGTCTAATAAATACACGATACTGATGTCTATATTATTGTTTTCTAAATTATTGTTGTCTAAATACATGATATTGTTGTCTAATATATTACTATATTATTGTTGTCTGTATTATTGATGTCTAATATATCGCTATATTATTGATTTCTATAGTATGGTTGTCTAAATGCACGATATTGTTGTCTAATATATTGTTATATTATTTTTGTCTAATATATCGCTATATTATTGATGTCTAAATACACAATATTGTTGTCCATTACATACATGAAATCACTATCTACCATTGATAATAGAAATCACATTGATAATAGAAATCACATTGGTAATAGTTGTAAACAAAATCACATTGATAATAGAAATCGCATTGATAGAAATCATTGTCTAACATTGATAATAGTTGTCAACAAAATCGCATTGATAATAGAAATCATAGAGTTAATTATATGATATTGTTGTAATTTAAATATATGAAATCTCATAGTTAAATAAATTGCTTTTCAATGCCATTCAAATCAAATTGTATTCAAATGAAATTGATTTGCAGTGGTAAATAAATCGCTATCCATTGCCATTCAAATTAAATGCTATTCAAATGTAATCAATTCATAGTGGTAAAATAAATCGTTATTCAATGCCATACAAATCAAATGCTATTCAAATGCAATCAAATCGCAGTGGTAAGGGCTAGGTGAATTCGCTGCATCAAAGCTGGGTAAATTGCCCAAAAATCGTGGTGAAAATTCAGTGTAATATGCCAAGTAAATCGTGGTTCAACAATGACAATCAATGTCAACAATTCATTAAAAATGCATGTATATCAACCATGAAAATCATTGGTAAATCGTGGTTCATTAAAAACGCAGGTAAATCGTGGTTAATTAAAAAGATGGGTAAATTGTGGTTCATTAAAAACGTAGGTAAATCATGGTTCATTAAAAACGTAGGTAAATCATGGTTCATTAAAAATATGGTTAAATCGTGGTTCATTAAAGGTAAATTGTGGTTCATTAAAAACACAAGTATATCATAAGAAAAAAAACGCAGAGATTCTACCATTCCAAAACGCTGGGAATTATAAAAAAAAACAGAGATTTTCCCCACTCAAAATGCAAGGGGCTTATTTTTCAACACGTAGAGATTATCATTCAACAATGAATCAATCAAAAATGTAGAGATACTCATTCACAAGAAGGCACAAAGATTAGAGATTATTCATAAGAGAAAAACACAGATTTAAGTAAGGGATAGATAGTTGGGTGAAAATTTATCCTTCACTTATTATCCATGTACAGGAAAGCAGGGAATTTAAATCTCAGTCTTAAACACCAGAGTGAAGATAGTCGATTAGGCTCTTGGCCGACTGCTCAGACACATACTAATAACTTAAGGATAAGGGACATAAGACAAAACACAATTTTTCTTCATATTAAATCAATAAAAACAAATGCAGAAAATTCATTGCAATCAGAGTTTGGGTTCGCCATCGGAAATCAATTCAAAATACAACGAGCATAAGGCTGGGATGAATTTAAGTTCTTTGAACATAAAATGTTGCGCTCATCAAGATAATTTGTTGAATATAAAAATTAAATCTCTGGATAGTGTTACATTGAATAAAAAATAAACTTTAACATAGTATAAGTACATTATTGAAGGCGCATGAACAATATTTAAAATACCATTCAATACAAATATACACATGTGTACCGTAGCCAAATGTGAAAGCTCTGAAGTCGTTGTCCCGTGCACATTCAATATAGCTCCCGCTTTCTAACCAATGTGACTTCATCGGTACCTCCCAGCCAATGCTAGGGGTACTCTTCTTCCCCCCTGAGCCCCTCGAACCGAAAAGAGTCCACACACATAATACCAGAGAATGCTAGCACCCAGATTGCCTCGCAAGGTCGAGCTACCACTCGTTACTCGAGCTAGGTATCCCAACTCCCATAAGAGAAAGTTCAGTCAAGATAAAATTTTAGTAGCGTAACCGTACACCAAAAAGATCTGATCCATACTCTTCTTCCTCCATCCTTTTTATAGAGTTTTCAAGTAATTAGTTTCCCAAATTCTCATTAAATTCATTTTTCATTCAATTAATTGATTAAAAAACTCCCCTAAACACATGTCGCCCGATCCCCTAGTTGCACCAAAAATCAATTTTTTTAATTAATTAAATACTCCTATTTCTCTCATCCACCTAAGAGAATTCCTAAAAATGCTCCTCGGTGTCCCAAAATTTCCTTACACTTCTTAAATGACTCACGCCTTACTTAATTCCTAGTTGAGTTCATAATTAGAAAGTTACAAAGGCAAGATTCCTTACTAAGTTAGACATTCCGTTTTTTCTTTTCGTTTCCCCTTTTCTTTAAGTTTCCCTTTTTCATTAAGTTTTCTATTTCTTTTAAGTTTCCCCCTTTTTCCTTTTTAACTAAAAGAATCAATTTAGCAAGTGTAGATAAAACAACCATTTGCCCTTTTTCTTTTTTTTAATTAAAAATTAATTTAGCAAGTGTAGATAAAAACAATCGTTTACCCTCTTTTCTTTTTAACTAAAAATTAAATTAGAAAAAGTAGATAAAAACAACCATTACCCCATTTTAAAATGTAATCCTCCATTATAATTTTGACTTTAATAAATAAGTTTGAATTTCTTACCCTCCTTCTTATTACATGTTTATTTATTAATTTTTTTTGACCACATGTTCTACTTGGACCTAGGTTTTAATTTCACTAGGTTGGGCGACATTTTTTTAAGGTAAAAAATAGTCATTAAACTTAAATTATCACATCATTCCTTTTAAGGCCGACTAGATTGATTCACTTACCAGTTAAAATCATGATGTGCCCTTCAGGATGCACTACGTCCTCCAAGGGTGCCACTCATCTCTTTATGTTTTCCTTGCGTGACGTTCCCTTCAAGACACACTACGTGCTCCAAGGGTGCCACTCGCCTCTTGAGTGAATTTGGTAGACGTCAAACTACTGGAGTCAATACTCCGCCAGGTGATCTTGTGGGAGACTAAGGGCCTCTAAGGAATAAGGCCCCTGCCTTATTGCGCACCCCTTAGAATCATCGTGAGCGATTGTCATAGTCTACCCTCATGACATCGCGGGTCTTCTCAAACTAGGTAATCATTAGCCTACAGTTAGATCCATGACAGGAGTGATAGTAGGTTGTGGAAGGGTTGTTGCCACACCTCTCCCTCAATGTCTCTGGTTGTCGTGCGTGACCCCTCTACTCCATATTTGAGTCTAGTCTGCAAGCTATCGTCAACCTGCATCCATCAATGAATCATGTCAGGAATAAGCATCATCATAAAATCTAATCATATGTACATATGTCACCTCAACAACATTCAAACCCAACAATCCACTCCTTGACTCGATCAAAATTCCAAGGGGTTCCATCGATGCCTTAGCATCCTCGAGGTCCAAAGTCCTGCACACTCAGGAGAACCCAATCAATAGCACATGTCTATGTAAATACAACCAAATAAGATATCATCAAATCCATAATATCTCATAATCATAATCAAAACGACAAATATATATAATTACCCGGATCACTTGCAATAAAGTGTCCTCAAAGAATAAGTTCGCTCAGTGCGTGCAAGAGCGGGATGTTACATACACCCCCTCTTGGTTTAAACTTCGTCCCGAAGTTTCATAGTATATAAGTTCCAAGACAAAGTGTATCATGGTATCATAAGCCTATCTATCAAACAAAAATGGAAATTGTTGGTGCATATCATATGCATCCTCCTAGGTCGTCGAGTGCGGACTATAGTTGTTTCACTGGACCTTGACCTGATTTACTATTTGATTTCATAGATGTTGAATGTGATGGTATAGGATGCAAATTGGCTCCGTCGTGACTGCACCCTCGTCAAATACCTACAAGGAACTCATGTCAATAACATGTGTAGGATTACTAATATAATGTCTCAGAACAGATACATGAAAAACATCGTGCATACACCTCAAAGAATCAGGCAAGGCTAGTCGATATGCCACGGGCCCCTTCTTTTCCACAATCTCCAGAGGTCCCATGAACCTAGGAGAGAGTTTAGAACCCTTTCCAACTTGATCGAACTCTTATGTGGTTTTACCCAAAAGAAGACTAGGTCACCAACTTCGTAACTACGGTTGACACAATGCGCTTCCTTGATCCTTTGTCTTATTTTTTTCTTTTGATATTCCATTTCTTGGATCGCTTCTGGTCCCACCAGGATCCTATCCTTGGGACGATCCCAACTCAAAGGAATCTGACACGGTCCCCCGTAAAGAAACATGAAAGACACCATCTTAATGGTGCTTTGATTACGGTTGTTGTACGCAAACTCTACCAGTGGAAAGAACTCTTCCCAATGCTTTTGTTGGTCCATAACGTACATAAGCAACATATCCTCCAAGATTTGGCTTGTTCGTTCGATATTCCCATCTGTCTCTGGGTGATACGTGGTACTAAATTTAAGTTGGGTTGGGTGATACACGGTACTATCAAATATAATCCTCTTAGGCATGCTATGCAGCCTCACAATATCACTGATGAAAACTCTAGCTATGTCAGGTGCTTGATATGTCGTACGCATAGGAATAAAATGAGCACTCTTCGTCAAAGTGCAACTACCAAAAAAATCAAGTCGTGTCTCCTTGCCGTCAGTGGAAATCCAACAATGAAATCCATCGAAATGACCTCCCATTTCGATTCAAGAATAACGTGTGGCTATAGTAATCTTGTTGGATGTGTATGTTAATCTTTCACCTGCTGACATTCTAGACATCTAGCTATGTAGTTCACTATGTTTGCCTTCATTCCTTTATAGAATAATAAGGGTTTAAGATCTTCCCTCATCTTTGTGACTACGGAATGAGTCATGTACACTGCTCTGTGAGCCTCGTTTAGGATCAAACTTCTCAACCCGACATTGGGTGGTATGTAAATTCGACCTTTAAATCTCAATAATCCATTGTTGTCCAAAGTAAATCCTTCAAATTTTGGCACCATCATTGTGTTTTTCCGATAAAATCCTTGACCTCTTTGTACCAGTCATCGTCGCATTGTAAGGTTAGAATATTTTCACGTAGATTCGTCTGAAGAGCCATCACCGGAAAACAAAAATGCTTTGTCTCCGACTCAATGCATTTTCCACTCTGTTCACTATTCCCTTTATGTAAGTAATCTCGAAATCATACTCTCTAAGCAATTTTGACCAACGTCATTGTCGCACGTTCAAGTGGCTTTGCGTAAAAATGTGTTGTATTCTAGAGTGGTCCATTTTTAGCTCGAATTTTCATCTAATAAGGTAGTTTCTCCAAACTCTCAAGTCATAACCAATGGCTAAAAACTCCAAATCGTGCTTTGCATAGTTCTCCTCATGTCGTCTCAACTTCTCTAGATGTAAGCGATCACTCGACGGTCTTGCATCAAGACTCTGCCTAAGCCTTCCTTGGATGTGTCAGTGCATACCAAGAAGTCTGCATCCATGTCAGGGACCTTTAGTATCGATGTTGTTGTCAACAACTTCTTGATCCTCCAAAATTCCTCCTGCATTTCTCGGTCCAAACCAACTTCTTGTTCTTCTTCTGCAATTTCGTAATCAGATTTTCTATCTTCTAGAAACCCTCGACGAACCGTTGATAGTATCCCTCTAAACCCATGAATCTACGCACTTTGGGGACATTCATCAGTGCAGCCCATTACATAATATCTTCGACCTTTGTGGGATCCAGGTGATACCTTCATCGGAGATGACATGCCCTAAGTAGTGAATCTTCGATTGATAAAACGAGCATTTAGACAATTTCCCATGCAAATTGTTCTCTCGCAAACACTATAATACCAAGCTCAAGTGTTTGTCATGCTCCTCCATCATCCGAGAGTAAATCAAAATATCATCAATGAATACTTGGACAAGCTTTTCCAAGTATTTGCGGAACACCCCATTCATCAAACTCATAAATACCCCTGGGGCGTTCATCAGTCCAAACGGTAAAACAATAAAATCATAATGTCCAAACCTCATCTTAGAGGCAGTATTAGGGACGTCATCCTCCTTGATCCCTAACTGGTGATACCCTAATCTCAAGTCGATCTTTGAAAACACCGTTGCGCCTTTCATATGATCAAACAGATCATCAATCCTTGGCAAGGAATATTGATTCTTGATAGTTTCCTTGTTCAATTGACGGTAGTCAATGCAAAGTCCCTACGACCCATCCTTATTTCATATGAAAATAATAGGTGCACACCACAGTGACACACTTGGACGTATAAGTCCTAGGTCCAACAACTCCTTTAGTTGCATTTTCAACTCTTGTAACTCCAAGGTCGACATCTGATAAGGTGTTATTTCTATCGGTTCAGTCCCCGGTTTTAGGTCTATGGTAAATTCCAACTCCCTCTCTGGTGGTATCCCAGGTAACTCCTTAGAGAAGACATCCGCAAACTCTCTCACCACCGGAAGGTGTTATAGACCTCTTGCTACTCCCTTCTCTTTTAACGCAAGGATTGCATAAATCTTACATCCCTTCCACATGCTCTTCTGTAGTTGCAAGGAAGAGATGAACCTCAAGGAAAATCCTTGGTTCCGACCTACAATCATGCGTCTCTGTCCCTCATCATTGACCAAGATCAATCGTTTTATCTTACAGTTTATTATCGCCTCATGCGATTCCAACCAGTCCATACTGATCACGATGTCATAAGATCCTAATATTGTGACGCACAGGTTGGCCCTGGTGAAAAAATCTCCCAAGTTAAGGCTACAACCCGTAACCTTCCCACCAACCTTTTGTTTGGCTCCAGAAGCCATTTCTACAAAGCTAAACTCATCTTGTTCAACTGCCTTTACCTTAATTCTTTTTAGCGTTTCCCCAGAAATGAAACTCTTTGTAGCACCAGGATCTATAAAAATAATAAAGGTCTGGTCAACAACGATACATGACGTCTCAAGCACAGTTGACTAGTGCTCTACCTAGTGGTTATTCACCGCTACATGAATCCGATGGGCCTTTCCCAAATCTCCCACAATAGTGGGTTTGGATGATATAGATGCTCTATTCCTCTCCACTGGGAACTCATTCCGGTAATGTGGTTCCCCACATGTCCAACACACTTTCTTTATTCCAGTACTTCTGGTACCCAAAGTAGAAGTTGACGGCCCACTGACCTGGAACCCCGGTTTGGTCTGCTGAACATGCCTAAACTATTGTTGTTGTGATCGATGATGTTGTCGATCTCTATAAGGAGTCTATTGTTGAGGCACTGGTCTCCGAGGTGTAGTGAAAGTGGATCCTATCTAGAAACCACGATATCCTGGTGAGTGTCTAGTTGATGTCTAAGGCTATTGCACACCAGATGACACTTGCCCTACTGGTCTCGTTGGAGTCCTGCTCTAAAACCCGCTGATAAGCTCCTCCTTTGTTATGAGGGCCTTTTGGACAGTGTCATGTAAGGTTTGAGGCATCATAATCATAACCTTTGCACAAATGTTTCCATTAAGGGAAAACAAAAACCTTTTGACCTTAATTTTCTTGGTATTCAGGTGCAGAGCATACCGAAGAAGATCCATAAAATGTGCCTTGTACTCGGGCACCGTAGAGCTTCCTTGTCTCAAGGTGTTGAAATCATTGAGCTGGCACTCAATGAATTCCTCCGATAGATACCTCTCTCAGAACCGTTCCTCGAAAATTTCCCATGATGCGTCTTTGATGACCATGTTCAATTGCACCAGGAGCATCTTTCGTCATAGAATAGCACTCCCCTTCAATTGAAAGACCTCCCTGCGGACCTTCATGTTGGAGGTCATAATCGCAAAGCATGAAGCACATTCCCTTTCTCTCCAAACATTCCTTGACGACTGAGCTGTCTGCGACACTCATACACTTGAGAACTTATCCATATTGAGTTCTCGATGAATGCTAACGGTACTTCTGGGGGAGCGTTGTGGACCCTCAGGGGTACTGGCACCCTGGCCTCATCTCAATACATATGGTGAATCAAGGCCTCTGACATTCCCTTGAAGGACCTTGTTATACCATCATCATCCCTTAGAGCAATCGAATCCAGCCCAAGGACTTGTTCTTCCCCTTGGGGGTTATACTCCAAGGGCACGTGAACTTCTGGAGGCATCACACCTCCTTCCACGACACCATGTTGTGTACCTCTGTGGTGTTCTCTAATCAAGATCACCACATGGACACGCTAAATTTTTAATTAGCGCTAGGTTATTAATCAAGGGTTTACTGCAATGGAAAGCATGGCGATCCATAGTCACGAGGTTGAACCCACTCTGATACCATATGTAACGACCCCATCATTATGACTACAAACGACTCAATGCAAAAGATTTTTTTTTTTTTTTTTTAAGCACGAAGGCAACAACGACAACAGTTAAACAACACAACTTGACGATGAACATGATGCACGCAGATCAGGCAACATAAAACAATGACTCAACATACTAGCACATCATGCAACTGGACGAAACATGCGATAATCAATAGACAAATAAAAACGACTACCCGGCCAACACAAGAAAGACAATGCCTACAAGCTAAAGGACAACATCAACAAACCTGACACAACAGTTTTGACGGTCAGTAACTAGAAACCTCTATGGCGCATAAACCAAACACATTAAGGCATTACAAAACCAAGTACCAATATCCATTACAATGAACAATATGCCCACATTGGGAAGCACAAGACTCCGTCCAGGTTATCATCCGCATCTATCCATCAGGGCACACAATGATCCCCTCGTCATGAATCATACCATCACAAGGAGATAGGCATGAGAGTAACCATGGCGCAACATAACATATCTAGACATTTAACCGAAGATAAATCCATCGCGCTGGGAGACTGAATTATTTGTCAATAAATACATGAATACTATACCCATGCACCCAGTCAACATGTCGACAAGACATAAGGTGACATCATTCAAAAATTAAAATGCACATATAACCGAAGGATTTCTTGTTTCCTACAAGGTAAATATGTGTACTGTAACAACTATGACCAAACCCCATTTACTATTCGAATTAAGGCACAAGACGCATAGTAACTAATTAACTGTTAAAATTATTAATTATTTTAGCTAATCAAAATTAATAACCCTCAACCATTAATCTTGTGCAAGTTATTAAACTATTTCACCAATAAACCATAAACCATTAACTGTTGATCATTATCTCTAAGTGTGAATGGGTGAACTATTATCATTGCAATTGTAATATCTCCTGGTAGAGCCCTAGTTCTAATTGTGAATTGTAAACATGTTTTTTAGGCTAGTGAGCCGAGTTATAATAAGCTAGGAGGCTTATTTGGTGATTAGGCTGGAGAGCCTAGGTGTTAAAGGCTAGGAGTCTGATTTTGTATATGTAATTATGCAGATTATTAATAAAATATAAACATCGTTGCATGCAGACCTACCACAAAGAAAGAGTGATGGGGGACTAAGCTTCCACAAGGTTGGGTAAGGCAGGAGATTAAGTGTGTGGCCCTAGGGGCTAAGCTAGGGGGCTTACCTCTAAAGGGGATAATAATTTATTATTATTTCTTGAAGGCTAAGGTGGACATGTTGAGTGTTTTCCTAATTTCCTGTAAAGGGAACATGTGCTGAGTGGAACTCATGGAGCTCCGGGAAGACAAGTGTCAAACTAGGTGCATGCAGTTAAAACTGATGAGTCAGCCATGTTGGGGGTCATTTTTTCATTCTTCCAACCTTCGCATGAGTTCGATGGACACTCGGTCATTCAGAGTCTGAAACCGTTTTGCTTCTATATTCAACCTTTGCAATATTCACGCATGTACTTGAGACCCAAAATCCATGAGTCGTTCTGTGTTTTGTTCTATGGTCATGCATCCTGAACCCAGTGAGAACCTGCAGACTGACCCGTGTCTTATGTGAAGCATAAGCATCTTGTAATTTTCTATGTCGTGTGTTATAATTGTGGGTTGTTTTGGCCATGTAGTTTGGTGCTGAGTGTGCTTGATGACATTGTTTGTTCCTTGTTGTTGTCCTCCTGGCGTTGGAATGGAGCTGAAGAAGTAGGTTGTCATGCTTGTGTGCAACACTAACTCCAGGTGAGAGAGGTGGTTATGGTTGAAGAGGCAGGTTGTCAGGCCTGTGGGAAGCTCTCTCTAGGTGAGATATTCTTCTAGGAAGTGCTTTTCTCTCAGAGAGAGTCCAACACCGGCAACAGAGCTTTGAGAATTCCTGATCTGGCCTATTGCCAAGACCCAGAGAGGGATGTGAAGCACCGATGGACTATGCTTGTGAAGGTGTATACTCTTGGGTGGAAAAGGCATGTGGGGAATGAGATTCCATGATTAATGGGCATAAGAAGGATCCTGGAGAGTGTTAGCAACATTTCTTGTCTTGGGCCTAAGAACATCTAGGTCTGCAGGTTGCACGAAGAACGCCCAAGCGTAGCACGTAAAGCCCCATTTCAGGCTAAAAATCAAGTGAGCAGGCGAAATTACGTTGTCAACGACCCAAATTCATCTATAAAAGCAGATCGACGGTCGACGGGAAATCGTGGTTAGCGGAGTTACGACGGGATTAGCGCGATAGTTAGCGTCTATATACATTCATGAAGGATCTTGATCGTCCATCCAAAAGGAGACATGGTGCGCGATCATGTCATGTCGGCATTCGGGGATTTGAGGGGTAAGAGCTCCTCGTCATTTTACATCTCGAAACCCCGAACCCCGAAATGTCGATAAGCGCCCTTCAAAGACGAGCCCACGGTCCTAGTGCCAGGTCACATTAAGCGAGACCGGGAATGGAGGTATCCCCCTTTTAATGACAAAGCCATCTCGGTCATTCATCTGAAGGACACGCAGCGCAAGATTTGAGCCACAGGTGGGGCCTTTCAGGATTTTCATAGTGAAAGCACCGAAGTCATCTCAGCCATCCATCCATCGATGAAAATCGAGCACATTGGACTTAAAGGGGGCATGGATCTGGGCAGCTAGGATTTGCGTTCTCAGATCTACAGTCAGGAGTGGATTCTGGAGGCCCCCCTCCATTCTACCTTTGAGCGGAGGGGGGGATCCGGAATCGAGTGCGGAACTCTTAAAAGGTCAGGATCTAGGTGCCTAAATCAGTAGTTGAGGCTTCATTCCAAACCCCCCTTGCCTTTCTGTGTTTAATCAGGGGGGGTCCAGAATCAAACACGCAACTCTTCAAAGGTCAGGATCAGAGCACCTACATCAACGATGCTCAGGCCTTTCCGGCCCCCCTTTGCCATCCTGTCTTTAATGAAAGAGGGGGGGTCTGGAATGGTGTGTTATTATTGTGGGGTCCCTTTCCTGTCATGTCACCTTTGGTATCATCCTCCCCGTTGCCACCTGTTCTCCACCTACCGCCTCCCTCTTCCCCTGTCATCTGTCCAACTTCCCTCTCTCCATCCACATGACACCGCCTCAGCTCGTCGTCCTCTTGTCTCCTTCCATGTGTCCCTCTCACTCCCAGTCACCTCCTCCTGTATTCCCACACTCCATTCTCCTTCCTCCTCTATCCTATTCAAACTGTGTGTCATTTCTCAGCTGATGTCATAGCTCTCGTTTCTTCTCCATCACCTCCACAGTGTTCACGCCTTTAACCCCCGTCACAACCTCATCCACATCAACCATAGGGGTCCCTCGCAGCAGTCCAGTGAAGTAGCATCCAAAGAAAGACCATTCGGCTGATCCAAGTGGCACCATTAGGAGACCTCCACATCCCAGAAGGCAGAGTTGATCGACGCCGTCCTCGATCCCAAAAAGGAGTTATTGCGACAGTTGCTGGTGGTTGAACATCAACTCTTCCATAAAAGGAAGGTTCGACAAAGGACTAATTCACGTCGACTCACCTACAAAAGGACAATCCAAAATCTGATGGCGTCTGTCATAGGTGCACGATCATCCCGAGTCTACATGGGCAGGCTGTCAGAAGCCATGCAGATGCAATTCTTTAATGTAGCATCTTGTTTTTGCTACTTTTGTGGTTTTTGAGTATATGTAGGCATTTTCTCCATTTTTGTTAACATCGATGGTTGAGCAAAGCTCTCGATTGTAAAGTTTTGATGAAGCGCTGGTCGCTCTGGTTAATGTGCAAGGCATTTGAGACTTCTTACTTTATGGATGTCAGCTTATTTTCCATCTCTTTGTTTATTGTGTTAGAACATCTCGGAATTAGAGGATCCAGTCGAGTTGCAGTTGTTATAGGATGATGTAGGTTGGATCACTGTAACAGTTGCATTGCTTCTAATCGGTTCTTGTGATTTTCTTAGCGTTGAATGACTTGGAATTGAAGGATTCAGTCGAGTCACCCCTCAGCTCCTTGAAGCTCTGGACCAGGAGGATCTTGGCCTTTGAGTTTTTCTCCCTCAAGCTTCCAAAGGCCTATCGCCCGAGGCAGTCTTGCTCGCCCTTCTCACAAGTCTTCCATCTACCACCCTTTATCCATTTACTGACTGAAGTTGGATCAAGACCTCCCTTGCTTTCTACATACCAGGCCCAGTTTCCTGAGTTAAAGCTATACCTTCTCAAGTTTGTACCAATCGATCACCCCATTAAACAAACTGTGACATAAAACTGATGGGCGTTGGGCTTTGCTCCTGCAAGCAATCCAGGAGTGACTTCTGACGCTAACATTTCTGGCATCATTGTCTGGGATGAAGTTGAAGATTTTCCTTGGGATTGAACGACATTAAGCCTCTGATTCTGAAGGTGCATCAGGCATTAGACCCCTTAAAGATTGCTACTGTGCACCTGGCGACTCCACTGTGGCGAATCCATTGTTTCCACTTCATTGTTTTAGCTGTGGCTATTGTTAGCACACCTGAAAACTGACCCTAAGGAGCTTTCTCGGGAAGGTTTCAAGAGCTGCTTTCTTAGTCTGAGAAGCTTCCTGGGGTAACAACAACATTAAGATCTAGCATTTGATGGTGAACAAGGACCAGGCACTTTCAAAGATGTAAATATTTCACCTGACGACTCCATGATTCAAGGATCAACTAGCGACTCCACTGGTTCGATATGGAGAAAATCTTAGCTCAAAGGTTTGCTTCCTATGAATTTTCTCAGATAGTTGGTTTTCCTAATGCACTTCCTGATAGAGACATATGGGAAAATTTCCTCCCTGAATTTCACGCAAAGAGTTGGGAGGTACCAGCTGAGCATTTACTGGACTTTCATGAGGTTATTCATCGACTTAATATCATGCATGAAGATGTCCAGATTAAGCTCTTCAGGTATTCATTGAAGGGAGCTTCTCTTGGATGGTGTCGGTCTCTTCCCGCTGCAAGCATCCGCTCTTTAACAGGTTTTCATACGGCTTTCAATTCATTTTGTAAAGATTATTTTCCAGCTGATTGTTTGTATGAAAAATATTGTGAGGAGTTTTCTTCTCTCCATGAAGCCTCTGCTAGCCCTGAAGACCAGGTCCATGATGAAGCTTTTACTGTGGAGGAAAGCATTTGCTAGGAAAATATAGAGGTGTTGAATGATATTAATTATGTTAGCCCTAGAATGGAAGCATCTAACATCATATCAGATGCCTCTGTTCTTTTACATGTTCATAACGATCAACATGCCTCTTGTAGAAATTGTGAGTTTATGGAACAAATGTGGTCTATAGTAGATGGCTCACCTGGGTATCGGGTTGAAGCAGATGTTCCTAGCAGCCCTGCTTATGACGACGAAGACCTCCCCATTTTTAAAGAAGGGATGGTTTTGGAGGAGGATTTTTCTCTTTTCCTTCAAGGGGTTTCTCATGATATATTTTTTCCTGGGAATAAAGAGAAAAATATTATGTGTGAGCAGCTAGAACCAGTAGGTCCCACTATCCCTAAAACGAAATTTTTTGATGGGATCACTATTCTGGAGGAGGATCATATCAATGAAGGACAACCCCCTTTTGATGTATATTATAGTGATGATGAGCAGCAAGCTTATCCTACATTTGATCACTATAGAGATACTGAAGATCTAGTCAGCAAGAAGAACTACCCCATGGTCCCTATTTATGACGAATATGAATAAGACCTGGGGGAGAGCTGTCAGGCTGCTATATTGAAGATTTAAATGACCTGAAACACTAAATTGTCAAACCAGGGTAAGTAAACTTTGAGCTGCTACACTGTATGTGCGGGTAAGCTAATTCCTATCTAAAGACTATTCTTAGAATAAAACACAAACTCACTATGAAAAACTGAATCCTAATGACTACCTTGAAACTTATCATTTCCTATTTAATTCATCAACAGAAAACAGTCCTATGCTTAAGTGTTGGTGCTTGTATATCTACTCTAATGTGATTTCACACAACTATCTAACACTATCTTGAATCATCTAATCATCACTGTTTCTATCTAAGCCATAACAGAAAGATTCTTTCCTAAAGTTCTTTTAATCTAAGTATCGAAAATAAATCTAAATCTATTCTACAGAAAAGCAAAGGAATATCCTACTTACCCTATTGGTACCGAAAGCTTCCTCTAACTCACTTGCAACCTAGCTATCCTAACAAAGCATCATAATCTAGCTATCTATCAAAGCAGAGTAACCTAACTATCCTAACCAAAACAAGATAAATTCAAACTCTAAGTTACGTTCAGATTAAAAACTGGAATCGAAGCAAACCTAATTTATGCTCTAAACTCTACAGGAATCAACCATGCTTTCAATACTCATCAATGCAGAAGATATTAGTATGCTGGAAACGATACAGTTGAAGAATAATCAAGCAAGAATCTGACCAAGTTAATTCCAAAACTCAATAAACTAACATGCATGCAAATATTCAGATACTACAATGAACTAAATCTAAGACAGAGAAAAGCAGCGACTTGAACCTGTTTGGCGGGCCCAACCAAAAGGTACAAACGCTGAAAGGAAGAACTGGAACTACTCAATCATTCTACGCAAACACTGTGTATACTTCACGCTCCATTTACCCAGAAAACTAACTCAAATCAGATGACAGTAAAGTAACATAACATAACAACAAATTGTATTCAGAAATGTGTATCATAACATAGCATAACCTAACGTTCCTTAGGAGTTGTATTCTATTTATATAGATCCTCCTCAATAACAGTTTAAAGCAAGAATACATTAATTCAAACGGATCCCGGGTCCGAAAATACTCGAAATCAGTTAAAAACGGTCTTCACATCTTCGTGACACGTAGTGTCATGAAGTGTGAATCATGAAGTATTAACAGCTCAGTTCTATAATTGTGCCTTCAATCATCATATGAGTGATGACTCCATCTGTCATGTAAATCGCATTGTCTCCCACTCTGGCCATAACGCACGGATCTTTAGCAGCTTCGTTGGTATCTCCACAGGGTGCGAGCTGGTACCTGGTACTGGCAAATCCTCTTTCAAAAATAGAAATAGTACCTAACCCAAGCCACATTAGTTTCAATGTTAATTTAAAGCATCAAAATACATAAAAATAACTTGAAACGTAAAAATACCTTGAGTAGCCCCATTGAGTGGTAAAGAGATGTCAATTATGTCAAAACAAGGCCAAAAGGGGGTGGTACTGGGTATGGAAATGTAAGTCTTTGTGATATAATATAGGAAAAACATGATCAAAATTGGAGACCAACATGCCCCCAAACTGAAGTCTTTGTCTGTCCTCAGGCAACAAAAAGTCAAAGACTGGTAGCAATCAGAAGGTTGCAGCAGCTGCAACCAACATTTGTAACCTCTCCTGTTTCTTCATATTTCTGATTTCTTTCTTGAGGACTCGGTTGATTATAATATTCTTTCTGGAAGTCTTCTGTAGTTTCCTGTTCCTTTGGAATAGGCCCTTATTCCTTCGTTTTAGTCTTTCAATTTTAGACAAGAAATGATTTATCCTGACTTTCATGAGTTCATTCTCAGTTTCGATATGTCGGTCCAAGATAGTGTACTCCTGTAGATTTTCTTTCAACCTGTTATTCCTACTTTCTAGTCTTGCTACCAT
>JASDQU010012779.1:482935-514269 GCA_032191745.1 Picea mariana
ACATGCAACTCTTCAAAGGTCAGGATCAGAGCACCTAGATCAATGATGCTCAGGCCTTTCCGGCCCCCCTTTGCCATCATGTCTTTAATGAAAGAGGGGGGGTCCGGAATGGTGTGTTATTATTGTGGGGTCCCTTGCCTGTTGTGTCACATTTGGTATCATCCTCCCCGTTTCCACCTATTCTCCACCTACTACCTCCCTCTTCCCCTGTCATCTGTCCAACTTCCCTCTCTCCATCCACATGACACTGCCTCAGCTCGTCGTCCTCTCGTCTCTTGCCATGTGTCCCTCTCACTCCCAGTCACCTCCTCCTGTACTCCCGCACTCCATGCTCTTTCCTCCTCTGTCCTATTCAAACCGCATGGCATTCCTCAGTTGATGTCACAGCTCTCGTTTCTTCTCCATAACCTCCACAGTGTTCACGCCTTTAACTTCCATCACACCCTTGTCCACATCAGCCATAGGGGTCGCTCGCAGCAGTCCAGTGAAGTAGTGTCCAAAGAAAGACCGTTCGATTGATCCAGGTGTCACCATTAGGAGACCTCCACATCCCAGAAGGCAGAGTTGACCGAGGCCGTCCCCGATCCCAAAAACTAGTTATTGTGGCAATTGTTGGTGGTTGAACATCAACTCTTCCATAAAAGGAAGGTCCGACAAAGGACTAATTCACGTCGACTCACCTGCAGAAGGACAATCCGAAATCTGATGGCGTCTGTCATAGGCGTACGATCATCCTGAGTCTGCATGGGCAGGCTGTCAGAAGCCATGCAGATGCAATTATTTAATGCAACGTCTTGTTTTTGCTGCTATTATGGTTTTTGAGTATATGTAGGTGTTTTCGCCATTTTTGTAAACATCGATGGTTGAGCAATGCTCCCGATTGTAAAGTTTTGATGAAGCGTTGGTCGCTCTAGTTAATGTGCAAGGCATTTGAGACTTCTTACTTTATGGATGTCAGCTTCTTTTCCATATCTTTGTTTACTGTGTTAGAACAACTTGGAATTGGAGGATCCAGTGGAGTTGCAACTGTTATAGGATGATGTAGGTTGGATCATTGTAACAGTTGCATTGTTTCTAATCGGTTCCTGTGATTTTCTTAGCGCTGAACGACTTGGAATTGAAGGATTCAGTCGAGTCACTCCTCAACTCCTTGAATCTCTGGACCAAGAGGATCTTGGCCTTTGAGTTTTTCTCCCTCAAGCTTCCAAAGGCCTGTCGCCCGAGGCAGGCTTTCTCGCCCTTCTCACAAGTCTTCCATCTACCACCCTTTATCCATTTACTGAATGAAGTTGGATCAAGACCTCCCTTGCTTTCTACATACCAGGCCTGGTTTCCTGAGTTAAAGCTATACCTTCTCGAGTCTGTACCAATCGATCACCCCATTAAAAAAACCGTGACATAAAACTGATGGGCATTGGTCTCTGCTCCTGCAAGCAATCCACGCGTGACTTCTGACGCTAACAAAGAGAATCCTCCCGGTTGCTCCATGTAGTTTTCCTGTAACCTCAGCCTAGTCTAGGATTCCCTTACCCTTGGTGGAGCTTAGTCCCAGCTCGAGGGTGACCCACTGCTGAGCGTGATGAGCAGTTTGGTCTATGGATGGGAGGTTCGTGGAAGGCCTGCACGCATTTGGTCGTCTTCTAATAAAAGATAAGTACCACTTTTATGTTCATTTACATGTTATGTAATGGTACATATGTTGTAATGGATGAGTATTTCCTGTGTATGTTGTATATGGTTCATGTGTAGGCTTACTGTTATTTCCACATTATTATGTTATATATATGTACAATAGTCATTCTATGTTTATGTGGATGTGTATGATTTTTCGAAAGTATCCCTGTGTGGCATAGCCCAATAGTTTAAGGCTGGAGCTTTCGCAGATGAAAATAGAGCAGTAGAGATGCAAGAGTAGTGACATTGCCCAGGCCTGTTGGTGGCTAGGGATGTTACAATATATTATCATAGCTTTAAAGGATAAGTTAAGGTTGTGTAGGTATCATTTCCCGTCCTATTGGTGGTTGGGGATGTTACAAATTGGTATCAGAGCCTTGTTACAACACTGAGCCTGGATGGGCTATGTTAGTAGAAAATGAAGAAACAATTTCGAAAGAATTGTTGTCGAACTAGAAAAAATTTGAGTTCAGAGCCAAGGTTTTAATGTCGAACCTAGATGGGCTAGATAAGTGGTCATTGGACCCAAATTTTTAGGTGGAAATTGTGTTAAGAGGAACCAATTTCAAACCTCATAACCTTCCTGAGTGCCAAGAAGTTACCTTGGTTGTGTTATGAAGCTCAAGAGGAGTAGCGATGTTGTAAAACTAGGAAAAAAGTGGTATTGGGCTGCAGAGTAATGTGGACATTAGGATCTATCCGGGAGAAGGAAAATCCTTCACGATCGTCAGATCTGGTAATGTTGTGAGGCAGTTAGCCGTGAATTCCTTTGGAAATCCATAGAGTAACAAAGTTTGTTTTGCCTCGTTGGATCTGTTTAAAAGAAAGGGAAATCCCTTACGACTGTCAGATATGGAGAAGGTGTAGAGGAGTTAAACTGGAATCGCGTTGGACTTCACGACTTTAGTGAAGTCTAATTTCAGAAACAAGAGAAGGGTCAAAGCCTGAAGCTCCGAAGTGGATCTACATCGTATATCTGGAGAGGAGAGATCTACCATTGGATCAAGCCAATGTTAAAAGGTCAAACATAGTACTGAAGGGAGAAAGCTCCCGAAGAGCCAAAGTAGTGAGTCATCATGATGTCACTTGGAGGGATGTGTGCCATGTGTCAGTGGGTTTTGAACTCATGGAAGGTTGAAATGCCATATGAAACGTGAAGTGTGACACCCATCTGATTAGGCCACGAGTCAGTCGCTAGTATTCCACCACATGGCACTCCATATGAGAATGGTTAGTGGGACCTAAGGTTACATAATGTAGTTAAAGGTCGGAGGACCCACACTGGCATTGATCAGGATATATCAATATCGACGACCAGGAGGAATTGTGGGGACCCAATTTGCACGGAAGTTAATTATCCAAGGCAGTCTTGCAATCCAAACCACGGTTTCACCGAGGGGTTATGTGTCAGCATCATAATTATGGGATGAAAGGTGGGTTACTCCAAACCACTGCCACATGCCCCCGCAATTGGAAAACGTTAAGTGATGTGACGTAATGACGTCACTAAAGGTGATTGGGAATGTTCAAAGATTAAGAATTTGGATGTGTGGATGAAAAATCTTCCGAAGATCTGAAGACCAGAAGTCCTGGAACTCAGACACCTGAGATTCCATAGAAAGTGTCATCCATTGGATGTTGAGTAGACATGGATGGTCGATCCGCCCTACTTCGCGAGTTTGGTAATCTGAAACTCTAAGAGATTGTTGTGTGGTGCTTTGAAATCTTCTAAAATCGAAGGCCCGAGTAAGCACCTAGTGATATAGCGCTTGGTCAAGACACATGGTCGCGTGGGTTGGGGACTGAGAGAAAGGGGCTAGTTTCTGAAAATGATTACAGAGCAGAGAAGATATCAAAAATAAAATGAAATATGAATGTTTTCTTAAATCAGATTAGTCTGAATGCGTAAATGGGTGAAGTATTGAATAAGTTTCAATTGTTTCTCTTCTTTGAGTTTTTGAGTGAAAGTAGTTCACATTGTCCACAAGGACTGCGTTGATAGAGGTAATTTAACCTCAGAGAAGCTCAGAAGAGATATTGTTGAACCTTCGTCAGCAGAAGTGCAAGGAGTGCACAGGAAGAACTCTGTGTTGAGTTCAGAGAGATATAGAGTCACTGAGAACTCTGTAGGGCTCTGTCAGGTGGGCATCGAGCAAGTGAAAGTGTGCATAGAAAGAATTCTCTTTTGAGTTCAGGGAGAAGAGTATTAGAGGAAGATATTCACAGAGTTGTTGAACACTCTGTAGAAAACACTCAGCAAGGTGTTCTTTGAGAACAAGGTTTCCAGGAAGGCACAAAGTTTTCCTTTGAATTGAAACAGAAGGGCCGAAACCCTTAGGAGAATAATTAAATAAAAAATCTCAGAAGAGATAACACAAGGAATGTGTGGGAGACAAACTCATTCTAAGTCCTAAAGCTCAGAAAAGATAAATATTACGAGAGAAAATACGAGATCTAAGAGGAAGACTCGCAGTAGAAAGTTCAAAGGCTGGAACCTTTGAATATCCACAAAATCTTCTAAGTTAGAAGAGATCAGAAGCTCAAAAGAGAGGGAAATAATGGTTGTTGGGTCACAGTGCAGAAGATCCTTCATTATGGAAGAAAGAAAAAGTTTGAGATTTGAGAATTTCAAAGTCCAGAATTCTGAAATGACCCTAGCCGTCGATCTGGGAGAGGCAGATCTGAACTCTTGGAGGTAGGTCTCGGTCGTCCATTTAGAAGCACCGTCAAGATCGTGAGATCAACAGTCACCTTACGTTGCAGGGATAGAAGGTTCTCGAGCTTTACAAAGTCGAGGGTGGGCCTCAATCCAAACCATAGTTTTGGAGAAAGGACACGTGGAAGCTCAAGGTGAATTTCGGGATGAAAAGTAATTTGGTCTCAAACCACCTTTGAGTGTGCCCAAAATCATGTGTTTCTGTGAGGTCACCGCCCAAGTTCACCTCTAAGGAGGATCCAAGGAAAAAGGGGAGAGTGGACTTTCTAAAGTACCAAAGTCCCTAAGTGATTTTGGACCGTCCATCGTCAAGGAGGACAGGTGATGTAAGATCCACAACTTCATAAGTTTTTGAACAAGGATAAGGGGAAACAACCGAAGTAAATCTTGGTCATTGATCTGAAAGTGGACACGTGGCACCAGATCTGAAACTCCGGGTATAGAGCTGATGCAGGAGCATCACCGACTCATTAAGAGAGCCAACGCAGAAGCGAAGGATAGCTGGACAAGCCAGCGCTAAATTTTTGAAAACACTTTGGGATTGTTGCGCAAATATTTAATGAAGTCATTTATGAAGGAGGCACACTTGTGTATTGTAATGGACCTTGAGAAGATAGCTCTTGTCCTTTAGTAGATAGACAGCATTTAATATAGTTAATGTTGGTAGATAGGAATTTAATTCTAGATTTGATAGCTTTAGAATGCGGGAGGGAAAACGGATATAGACACCCTCATTGTACATTGTAACATAATTCAGAAGCATTAGGAGCAAGCAGAAGGGGAGAACTGTGAAAGACACTCATGTATAGACATTTGAATTAATAGAAGAGTTCTGATTCAAATTCATGGTTTGTGTTGTTCTCTGTGTGTTTGATGTTGATTTGCTCATGAATGTTTGCTTCCTGTCATACATTTGCTTTTATATGTTGTGTATGTGATTTCATGGTTGAATTGAAGTCTGAGAGGGAGATGGAATGAGTTTCAATTGTTTCTCTATTTGAGCCAGAGGATTCCTGCAAGGAGTGCAGTCGAATTGTCCGCAAGGTGTGCGTTGACATAAGGGTTCAATTAGAGTTAGCTTTTGTCCTCATTTCCTCGAAGGAGCAGTTAGGCACAATGCCGTGCAAGGAGTGCGCAGGCTAGGTAAAAGTCTCAGGGTTGCGAACCTGAGTGAAGTGTTAAAAGACTGCTGCTGCAGGCATGCACAGAGTTGAGGAACTTCAACACTCAGTCGAGGTTGAAGGGTTGCCGCAAGGAGTGCGTGCAAGAGGTTTCCAAGAAGACTAAAGTCATGGAAAATCTCAGAAGGAGTAGGCCTTCGAATTCATTGAAGAATAAGCGCAGGGAAGCTGCTATTGAAAGTCTGAGGGAAGCGTCATAGGTTGGCGAGTAGGTGAACGAGTCTCGTGGAGAGACACTTCTTCATTTCGTGGATTGCATAAGGAAGAACGGACGGGCGGAATCCTCCGAGGAGATTTCGCAAAGTTCCGAGAGACGTTAGATCTTGTGGAGGTGCAAGGAGGTTACAGCGAGAACGTCCGAAGGTTAAATCTCACGAGGGGTAGAGCCATAGATCCGAGTCACAAGGATCATCGGATCTACATGTGGTATCGTGTATCGGGGATTCGCAAGTCGAAGCTCCAAGATGTTACAACAAGAATTGCGATATCGCGATCTGTGATATCCCGACAAGCCCAGAACTGCCCATGAGTGGGGATGCATGTCAGGAGATTCCAGGAAGTCGGGGTTCTAAGTATCGGAGATTTCAGAGGTAAGAAATTCTTGCAGCTTGGAATCGCGAAATGCGATATCCCGATGAAAGAGTTGTGTGGGGCCACAACAGGAGTTAGTGGAGGATAGGTGGCGTATCATATTGGGGATCGGGAAAAGGAAAGTCCCGAATCCATTGACATCAGGATTCGCGATCCCGTGAATCCCGAAATCCCGATAGAAGTGATGAGGAGTTGAAGAGACAGCTCATGCGTGCATCGGAGTTTCGTTGCATCGGGTATCGGGAGTTGGTAAATCAAGGTGTTCGATATCGCGAAGGGTGAAACCGAGATAAGGGAATTCCCGATAGAGGAAAGAGAGAAGTCAATGTTGACTGGCCATTGGGTCTTGGGGATTCGAGAGCCCAATGATCAACAGTGAACTTGCGAAGCCGCGAGTTCTGATCCTCCGACAAGTAAAGAAAGGGGGATCGCGCAGAAGAGAATCTGTGGGGTGCAGATTTCCCGATAGGGAAATATAAGAACCTTGGTGTTCTTCGGGCTGAAGAGAGGAGAAGATCTTGTGTGAGCGGGCGTGCTTCGAGGAGTGCGGATGTGTCAAGAGCACTCTGGAGGAAAGAAGAGGGTGAAATTGTTGAAGTCCTAAAGGAGATCTCAATCGTTGATCGAGGAGGAGGTCGAAGGACCATTGATCTGATCTTGGTCAGAAAGAGTCAAAGTCCCGAAGAGAATTAGGGCCGTTGATTTAGAAAAGATGCGTGGCAGAAGATCTTTCACTCCGAGGAAATTCACTACGAAGACTTGTGTGTGCATAAATGTGAGAACTACCAAAGGCTGGAGAGCCGAAGTTCATCAGAAACATCCGATTTTTGAGGATAGGTGTCAATAGATCTTTCACTTATGAATATTTCCATATGCGAAAAGAAGATAATTGAGAGTTGAAAATCCCAAGGGCTGGAGAGCCAGAATCAACCGTAGCCGTTGATTTGGAAGGGAGCTACGTGTCGACAGATAGTGTATATCTAGGATCGCATGTGAAAGGATGATATATAACAGTTGTTTATCATGGATCATCTCCAAGGGATTGGATATCGATGGACGAGCTAGATTGCGAGGCTAGAACCTGCTCGGATGTTAAAAATCTGAGAGTGGGCCGCAATTTATACCATGGTTTTAACAAAGTGATACGTGGCAGCTGGAGGTTAATTGTGTTGGACACACCTACCACACTTAGAGAGGGCGTAATGAATGTGGGGCTCTTTTTCCCAAAATAATGGAGAATTCAGATCTGGAACCTGCCTCATCATCCAAGAGCTTGGCACCAGCTCAAACACAAATCTCCATGAGTTTATTCAGTCCACGCTCCCTGTACATAGTCATCTCGCATGTACACTCACCCTATACACAGCCAACCTGCGTGTACACACACCCTATAAAAAATAGGGTTTTTTGTGACTCCGAGACTTTTGTCGTCAAGATCTCTGACATTGCCAAAACTTTGATGCATCCATGAGATCCTCCTCTCACTCTCTTCCTCAGAATAGATCTTCAATCATGCTTAAGAGATCCACACCAATAAGATTCTCTCACAAGAATCTCTCCATCAATACTCCAAAAGATATTACCAAGAAGCTCTCCATTGATCCAAAAAAAGGATTCTTACAAATTTTTACAAGAGATCCTAGCTTCTTATTTATACTTTCATCTTCTAGGTCACTTAACCCATTGTTAGGTTACTTAACCCATTTCTAGGTCACTTAACCTATTTTCCTTATTTTAGGGTTAACCACTTTCCATGAATATAAAGTTCTCCAATACTTTATCATTTAAATATTCCTTCTTGATTTTGTCACTTTACTTTATCATTTAAATGATGATTTCTTATTTTCAAGAACATTGACTTCTTTGACCTTTTGGGGCTTCAAGCCATCATATGGGGGTCCTCCAACTTCATAAGGCCATAACTCTCAAACTGTGAGGAGTTATGTGACATTCCACATACCACCATAAATGGCATGAAATGTACTATCCATATAGAATAGTATTATCTGAAAATATATCATAACTCATACCATTACCCATCAAACAAACTTGGGTCCTCCAACCATTCTTCTAGGATAACTCTTTCTATAAAACGTCTTCCCGTGAGGGCTTTCACCATAAGGGGACCACTTTGGAGTTCATCCATTTGTGCACCTTATCAACCATGATAAGACACTAATGATTCATCTTTGCATTGATTGGTTTCCACTTGGACATGTATCATTCTCATCAAGGGAATCATATCAATCAATTACTTGACATCATTTAATGACATCATTCAAACCAAATCATTTACATCAATGACATATGATCCAACAATCTCCCAAATAATCAAACCATTGGAATCAATGACAACATTATCCAACAAATTGTGGGGCTAAAAGAGGGTTGGCCTAAAACCACTCCTTGCCATGCCCGCAATCAAAGTTTTCCATGAGGTCATATCCCATGGTCTTATGAAAGAAAGGGATAATGAAAAAGGGGCTAGTGCCTGAAACTTGGAGTTTTGGAAGCATGTAGGAATACCCATGGATTTGTCAGGAGCTGCACACAGAAGGAAAGGAGACCTGTGTATAATTTTTTTGGGGTTCAATCACAAGCCCGAAAAGTCAATGTGACTTAGAAGTTTGAAAGATCCTTTGACTGGGAGGTCAGCAGACCCCGTTGAGGTAGGGGCACTGCGTCGAAAGTGCTCAGGGTTATAATAGTCATGTATAGTTACTACAATGAGAGCATCAGAAGATTCAAGAATCCGGGAAGAATTGAATACTTCTGGGATCAACAAGAAAACGTTTTATAGGGAGAAAGAAGTTGGTGCAATTTTTTTTGTGGCAGCAAGTATGTTATGGCTCGTTGGGTCAGCTAGAGAAAAGAATGCTTGCATGTTTGCAAGTGTTGTTGGTGATGTTGTTGCATAAGGAAGGAAGCAACAGAGAGATGAATTGTTGGTTATAAGATTGATAAAAGAAGCATGAAATCTTCTACTGCCATCAAAATTTCAGGTAGTATAAAATTTATTAATGGCAGTCATGTAGGTATGAGTTTGTATTACTCTTTTTGCATAATTGTTGAAAGGAAATTTAGGTAAGAATTTCCTCAGCCAAAATTATTTTATAAAATCATAGGATTATATTATTGAGTGCATACCACTAGATGTGGTAAAGGCTGGAGGCCTGTATTAATTCAAATCTTTTTAGCTTCTGGATGCACACAATGACATAGTAGAATGTCATGTTAATTTGATTATGGGGTAATAAACAAAGAATTCAAGATGAGAACTAGTTATAGGAATGAATCCTAGTAAGCTAGTCATGTATGAGACCAGGACCTAGTTGGATATGGAAAGGTATGGATATGGAAAGGTTATGAGCCACATAGGTACTAAAATATTCCTACTTTTAAATAAAACTATGGCTGCAACCTTTTTGCTAACACTAATGAACACCACAAAATTATATTCTTGGTGTAGTGTTTGGGTCGAAAAGGAAGGCATCCAATTAATTGGGAAGATAATAGGAAGTGTGTGGAGAATGTGTTAACACAATGGCCAGAATTCCAACTTATGGATGGTGAGATACATGACTGAGATAAAGAAAATTATGCAATTCAATGCAAGGTGCATTGATTAAGTATGCATTGAGAATTGTACTCATGCATAGTAAGTGATAGAATTGTATATTAAATGCAACGATTGAATGTGTTTTGTAAGTACATGCATATATATTATTGCATGTAAATAATTATACTAATGGCTAAGATGTTGCTAAATCATGAAGTTGAGAACATTTCAGGAATTGTTAAACATTGCAACAGGAAAATTGCAAGCCAGGTAGTCACAGGAATAGAGACTACAAAATTTTTTATGTTCATAAAATTGAAATAATAAACTTATTGTTATCAATTATGAACATGCATATGCATAGAATGATGAGTCATTCTATTTGGTTAAATTTTTTGGTAATTGTGATTGAATTGCTAGGTGCAGAAAATTCTAAGATCATTGCATACGGTGTTGTACATTTTGAGTTATGATGTACAGGAAATACTGACAATTGTTGTCAGTATGCAAGATGAACCCTTGCAGGAAAATAGTATGCAAATTGGTGCATATGTAAAATCACAAGGACGGATGCATTCATAATATGGCAACAACCAAGATGAATTATGAAATGGAATTTCATGTTTTGGGGAAAACATTGAATTCCTTTTTGAACTAAGTTGGAGTTCCTACATTAATTCTTTTATGTTTTCTCATGATAACTGCATGTGGGTGATGCAAATGAGATGATGTTGATTAAATTTAGAATGTTGATTACAAAGAGTAGCTTGAGAAGATGTTGATTGGAAATCTCTAAGGGAAGTTGGAACTCCCGGAGCCACAGTGCTTTGAGACTTCCTTAGTCGGCATGTTGCTAAAGCCCAAGGAAAGGGAGGTGTAGCAGTCGATGGACGATGTGACAATGAAGGTGTACACTCCTGGTGTGGGTCAGGCATGTGGGGAATGAGAGACCGTTGGTTGGAGTGTTGTCAAGGTTTGTATGGTTGGAGTGTTGCTGAGGTTTGGTACCTTGGCCTAGACCATGTGGATATGGATTGTGGAGAGTGGCCATATTGGGAATCCATTTCCCCGATGGAGTCAAAACCTTTCTTAGGGATGGAAGGTCTTCTCAAATAAAAAGATAAATACAACTATCTATTTATTGCATGTTGTGTATGTTGTATACAGGTTATAATGTTATTAGAATTGCCTGTATATACATATTATACATTTCATATATGCTTGCTTTACCTGCATCCATGACTGTACATAATGTGTTTCATATTTCATTGCTTAAGAAATATCTATACCTGATGCTAATCATGTAATCGATTGGAATGTGATTTAGGTGGAGCAAGAAGGTGTCTTGCAAGTGCATCCGGTGCGCATATTAGACCGAAAAATAAAGCAACTATGGAATCGATCCATAGGGATTGTAAAGGTCTAGTGGACCTAGTATGGTCCTGAGGATGCGGCATGGGAGCACGAGGATGCTATGAGGGCATAATACCCACATCTTTTTGAAGATTTTGGAAATATTGTTGATGCTCTGTAAAAATTGCACCGAGGACAATGCAACAAAAAGGGGAGGGGATTGTAATATCCCCTGCTAGAGCCCCAGTTGTAATTGTGAATTGTAAACATGTTTGTTAGGCTGGTGAGCCGAGTTATAATAAGCTAGGAGGCTTATTTGGTGATTAGGATGGAGTGCCTAGGTGTTAAAGGCTAGGATCTTGATTTTGTATATGTAATTATGAAGATCATTAATAAAATATAAACATCGTTGCGTACAGACCGACCACGAAGAAAGAGTGATGGGGGACTAAGCTTCCACAAGGTTGGGTAAGGGAGGAGGCTAAGTGTCTGGGCCTAGGGGCTAAGCTAGGGGGCTTACCTCTAAAGGGGATAATAATTTATTACTATTTCCTGAAGGCTAAGGTGGACATGTTGAGTGTTGTACTAAGTTCCTATAAAGGGAATGTGTGCTAAGTGGAACTCATGCGACTCTAGGAAGACAAGTGTCGACCTGGGTGCATGCAGTTAAAAATGATGAGTTAGACGTGTTGGGGGTCATTTTTTCATTCTTCCAACCTCTACGTGACTTCACTGGTCACTTGTCCATTCAGATTTTGAACCTGTTTTGCCTCTGTATACGACCTTGCAATATTCACGCATGCACCTGAGACCCAAAATCCGTGAGTCGTTCTATGTTTTGTTCTCTGTTCGTGCATCCTGAACCCAGTGAGAACCCACAGACTAAGCCGCGTCTTCTATGAATCCTGAGCATCTCGTAATTGTCTATGTTGTGTGTTATAACCGTGGGTTATTGTGGCCATGCAGTTTGGTGAATTAGTGTTCTTGCCACCATCATTTGTTCCTTGTTAAGCCTTGTTGTTTTCCTCCTTGTGCTGGAATGGAGCTGAAGAAGCAGGTTGTCAGGCCTGTGTGAAAAAATTTGTCTAGGTGAGAGAAGTGGTTGTGGTTGAAGAGACAGGTTGTCATGCCTATGGGCAGATCTCTCCAGGTGAGAGAGTCTGTTGGGAAGTGGTTTTATCCCAGAGAGAGTCCAGCACCAGCTACGAATCTCTAAGAATTCTTGATCCAGCCTGTTGCTGAGACCCAGAGAGGGAGGTGAAGCTCCAATGGAATATTCTTATGAAGGTGTATACTTCTGAGTGGAACATGCATGTGGGGAATGAAAGTTCATGAGTAGTGGGCATAAGAAGGCTCATACAGAGAATCCTTCTGGTTGCTCTGTGTAGTTTTTCTGTAACCTCAGCCTAGTCTAGGATTCCCTTGCCCTAGGTGGATCTTAGTCCCATCTTGGGGGTGATCCACTCCTGAGCGTGATGAGAAGCATGGTCTATGGCAGGGAGGTTCATGGAAGGTTTGCATGCAGTTGGTGGTCTTCTAATAAAAGATAAGTACCACTTTTATGTTCATTTACATGTTGTGTAATGGTAAATATGTTGTAATTGATGAGTATTGCCTATGTATGTTGTATATGATACATGTGTAGGCTTACTGTTATTTCCGCATTATTATGTTATATATATGTAGAATAGTCATTCTATGTTTATATGGATGTGCATGTTTTTCCACAAGTATCTCTGTGTGGCATAGCCCAATAGTTTAAGGCTAGAGTTGTCGCAGATTAGAATAGAGTAGTAGAGCTGCAGGAGTAGTGACATTACCCAGGCCTCTTGGTGGCAAAGGATGTTACAATATGGTATCAGAGCTTTAAAGGCTAAGTTAAGATTGTGTAGGTAACATTTCCCGGCCTATTGGTGGCCGGGGATGTTACAACAATTAATCAAGTAATCTATTACCAAAGAAATTAAGCCATTAATCTATTACCATAGCATCATTTATTCTATTGTGGCACAAGTTAAAAACACTAATATGTAAGACATATAAATGAACAATTTCTATAAAAAGAACAATTAATCTATTGTTTGCATAAGTCATAAGTCATATATATATATATAACCATTGACATATAAAAAAAATTAATCTAATTGTAGTAAGGATCACGACCATCATCGAAACCATATCCTTTTTTAAAAACAGAGATTGCTATTTAACTATGATTCACTGTCTAGCCATTCTATCTAACTAATATACTATCTAACCAATTGATATATAATAATAAATTCATTGTCTAACAATGGCATTGCTATCCCACAATAATTAGTTGTCTATTTAATAGTATCGATGTCTATTAAATATTCGCCCGGGGTCTATTAAATAGTATCGTTGTCTGATAGTTGTCTAATAAATACATGATATTGTTGTCTAAAGTATTGCTGTCTAAATACACGATATTGTTGTCTAATACATCTTTGTATTATTGTTGTCTAATATATCTCTATATTATTGTTATCTATATTATGGATGTCTAAATGCACAATATTGTTGTCTAATATATCACTATATTATTGTTGTCTTATATATCTCTATATTATTGCTGTCTATATTATTGTTCTCTAAATACATGGTATTTTTGTCCATTCCATACATGAAATTGTTGTCTAGCATTGATAATAGAAATCTCATTGATAATAGTTGTAAGCAAAAACGCATTGATAATAGAAATCGCATTGGTAATAATTGTAAACAAAATCGCATTGTTAATAGAAATCAATGTCTAACATTGATAATATAAATAACATTGATAATAGTTGTCAAGAAATCGCATTGATAATAGAAATCACAGAGTTAATTATGTGATATTGTTGTCATTTAAATATATGACATCGCAAAGTTAAATAAATCGCTTTTCAATGCCATTCAAATCAAATGATATGAAAATGAAATTGATTCATAGTGGTAAATAAATCGCTATTCAATGCCATTCAAATTAAATGCTATTCAAATGTAATCAATTCACAGTGGTAAAATAAATTGCTAATCAATGATTACATTAATAGAAATACTATTTTCTCGTCCAATTGATATCTTGCAAATATTTGTATTCCTTTCCATGGGAATATTTGTTATGTATGTTAATGGATTATCCTAATTTATATGCTAACATTATACATGATTTCCACATGCTTTCATATCTTGGTTGTTGAGGAAAAGTTGTTGAAACATACACTTACATTGAGAGGGGGGGTGAATCTGTGTCTGAAACGTTTGACTTATTTTCACACTTTCACAGATTAACTCAATTAACTCAATAAGATATATGCAGATCAATTAATTATTCATAACATGTTTAACATAAACAACATGAAGTAGATAGAATATCTTTCCTTTATTTATTTAACTTGAATGAATAAAAACAAAATCAATCTTTTAATATCTTAAACTTCAAATGAATATGAGAGATCCAACTCTTTGATACAAGACCTAGATTGTAGTTCTCAGATTGAACTAAGAAATGAGGAATTCAACCCTCATAACAAGACCCATCTTGTCGATCTGAGATCCAACTGATATGTGAGGAATCCAACCCTCATAAGAAGACTCAGCTTGTAAACAGGCACCAACCTGATAGGCTTGAACTATTGTGTCTTTTGACATGAACCATTTCATCTCTCATTTAATTTAACATTGACAATATTCTCATTTTATTCATTAATTTATCGTGTAACTTTCTCAATTAATTAGAAGATTAATCTTGATTCGAATTTTGTTTGCATGAGTTGATCAAAGGTATGGATCAACTCCTTATAACCTTCCCATGCTTTTGTTGCATCCCTAGTTCTTCAACATATCATATTTGAGATTTTACTAGCTCTCTGTATTATTATGGTTTTAATCTCATCGAATTACTTCACATGCCCCTAACTATTCATAGAAATCAAATTCTGCAAAGGCTCTTTCTTCAACCCACTTCCCTTTGTGACCGCAGGCTCAAAACCACAGGCTTAGTTATTTCAAACATTGTTTTTTTAGTGATTTTCTCCTTCCACCCTTATTATTCTACATGAGACCATATTCAAATGTCCAAGAGCTTAATTACTTCTAGCCCCTTTATGCTCCTTATTATCCTTTTTACCTAATCACGTGATCGGTCCTGGAGCCAGGTTCTCTGGTACTTCAGCCTTTTGGATTTCAGCATTTGCAATCCTTTTATTCTTTCGGAGTTGTTACCTTCCAAAGTGGTTACATCTCATGCTAGCTAATCCAATGGCTAGCATTACTCCCGAAGTTCTCATATTGATGATATGGTCTAATCCTTGTGCATTCATTGAACCTTTTATTTTAGATGATCAACGACTCTGACTTAATCTTCAGTTGATATGGATGTTTTTCATATGCTCCAGAACTTCGGAGCTTCGTGACTCCGAGACTCTGGGTTACAATAAATCTAAATTAGTTCAATTCCTCCAGAGGTTTATCTACCAAATAAGTCATAAAATGATGATGACCACTTGTTGTCGGTTAACACCTCATGCTTACTCTATTCTTCCATTATTTTTTATCAACAATTGAGAATTATCCTGAATTAGATCAATGATTAATGTTACTTTTTGATTTTGGCCTTTGATGGTTAGCTGATAACAAAATCTTGGATATCCCAGATGTCATTCATCCCAGAGTGACATGGCTTACTGACATCACTCAATATGATGTGGACCCTAATTATGTGTGCCACGTGTCACCCTGATTCATGACTTTCAAGGTCCTTATGTACCACATTGACCTTGACATTGTTTACCACCTGATCGATCCACGTGTCATCTTTGTCTCCTCTCACATGTCTCCCTCCTGGATGATGGATTTTCACTTCATGGCTTCAATACTTTGTGGTTCCGGGAGTTTTTCACTTTTATATACCAACCTTCGATCATCCCCGAAGTGACGAATATGTTTTTCCACCATTTGATATTTCATTTTCTTGATCCGACAACATATGTTTACTCCGAGACTTCGTTCCTTTATCCCCACTTATCTTATACTTCCACTACTTCATCCAACATTCAAGAATGGTCTTGAAATGAATCAAGAGTTAGTGTTACCTATGTACTTTAGGATTTCAATTCTCACCATATCCTTTCAATTTATGTCGATCAATAGTCGTCAGGATTTCCCAACTCTTCCTTTGATCTCACGGTCGATGAGAGTTTGTGAATTCACGGCTTCGGCCTTCAGGTATTCCTGCATTATTCAAAATTCTTTTCGTTGGAGTGGTCAACACTAGAGTTGACCACCATTGGAATCTCCTATCCTCATCCAAAGGTCACCATGCATTACCCAGATCTAATGGCCCTCATTCACTTTGGGACTTTGGGGCTCCGACCTTCAGGTATTCTTGGTTTTTTTGAACTTCTTATCACCAAAGTGGTCAGTGCTAAAGCTGACCATATTCTTTCCTTTTGTATGATCTGACAGTTCAACATTTCCATTCCATATCGACGGTCAATATTTAATTAAAAATTAAATCTTAATATAATAGTTGAGAACTCATCTAAAGCTCCCTCCTGATCGATGGTTGGAGTTTATTTCATGACTACATGATTTTTTGGATTCTTGCTTGTCTCCTGTCCTGTAATTGTCGAAGTTGCGAAGTGGAGAAACTTATGCTATCCTTCCACTTGGTTTCGATCAAAGGTTGAGATTCTAACCGACTATAATAGAGTTTCCTCGCAATTATAAGGGTGTTCAGTTCTCTTCTTTCTATTTTTTTCATTGTTATTTCTCCTGAGATTTTAATAATTGTTTCTGCATTCTTTTATGCTAACCCTCCTGAGCTCTTAATTCCTTATGATTTGTTACTTTGTACGTCGATTATATGCATGCTACCTTTCCTGATATTTATGAACATAGGATCATTGTCGATCCTATCGTGATCAACAGTGATCACAAATTACTTCTTCCCCAAGGTGATCTTCCTTTTTCTTTGATTACTATATATGTTTGACTCATGTTTCCATCAATGACAACACACAATCAATAATCCCAACAATATCCCCCTTTGTCATTGAGGGAAACATATCTATAAAACAAATACTTTTTCTCCCCCTATCATTGATCTCATTTTCAGGTTGAAGGTTTGAACTAAATACTGATACCAAATTTGTTTTATTGTTTTTCTCCCCCTTTGACATCAATTACAAAGAGTTAAACCTTTACTTCTTTTCTCCCCTTGTGAATGTGCCAGTTGTTATCTCCATCTCTTGGGATTTTGTGTTCAAATATGTAGTATTATTGATATCAATATTTTGTAGTGATCAAGTCTTTTAAACCTAATCCTATGACTTCCTCATTTGATGACCAAATTAAACACTCCCCCTAAGTTTTTATTGTTTCATAGGGTTTTACTGTATTATCCTTTGTCTTAAAGGACAAGGGTGTAAATCTTTATAATCTTCTTGATCTGTTTATTTATTCTCGTTGATGTTCTGATCTTTCACAAGAATACCATTGATTGATACCAATTAATTTAATTTTCGTTCTTCAACCAATTTAATATCTTATTCACAGTCTTTCGACTTTGTAGAAACCAACTTCAACTTTTGTCCCTTAGAAATAAGATTGAATTGGTCCTTTCATCTGTTGTTTGTTAAGTCTCGTTCATAAGTTTTTCAATCTTTTGGAAATTCCTCATTGGGTTTAGATTATACAATACTTTAGTAGTATTTTTTAGTACTTACACCAAATCATGTTGTAAAATCCTTCCTCCTTCCTTTTATTCATATTTTTTGTTGAGGGGAAATTTAGTGGTTTATGAAAATAACATTGGAAAACTTCCAATATTTCCATTGCTCAATTCTTATGGTTGATATGATATTGAAGATTCACCATTATCATCATTTCTCCGTGTAAGTGAAACTTCTTCATTTTCTTCTTTGGGATTTTTTGTTTTCATTTTTCTTTTATTGGTTAATGTACTCTTGATCTGCATGATATCGTCAATATTTGCTATTGTGTCATGTTCTTCTCTAGGAAGTCTCCTTTCCTGATTTTGATCCATTTCATATTCAAATCTATGAATTTCACATTCCTTATTAGGAACTTCACCCATCATTTTCTTGTTATCAATTTCTTCATTTTCAGATGCCAGGTCATCTTTCTTGCTTTCTATTTCAGATTTTCTTCTCCATACATTTTCATCATATATTTTGTTTGTTGGATATTTCTTTTCTAAGTATGTCCTTTGAGATTTTTCATATCTTCTTTTATTCCAACCTTCATTAGATTTTATTCTTGACTTGTATGAATTATTTCTCATGGATTGACTTCTTGATTTTCTGTAGTTTTGGGATTTGTGACATAACCAATCACATTGGTAACATCTCATTGTATGAAAAAACTTTGTTGTGTGGCCAACATAATTGCATATCCAACATTTCATTAAGTTATTGGACCTTCCTAAATTTTTCTTTTCAAGACTCTTGGATTCCAGTGCTATGAGATCAAAGTTATTACAATAAAAGAAATAACCATTGAAGGTTTTTCCATACTAGACTCTGTTGTGACATGAGCAATTTGTCTTTTGATATGTTTCTTGCTTTTTACTTTTACAACTTCCTTTCTTGACAAAGTTCATGGTTTTTTTTAGGTTTGTGAATATACCTTTTTATTTTGAGGAGTATGATCATTTATCATGTTTTTGAATGGTTCTCCATTTTCCACCTTCTTTCTTATTATATCCAAGATTGGTTTTGACATCAGTTGGTCTTTGACTATTCCAGATCCTATCTAGGGTAGCTAAGTTGTTCTGAAATTTGACAGTTGATTTTTTCTTTTCATTCTTCTTTTTTAGGTTGATAACTTCCATTTCCAACATGTGACATGTTTCTTCCTTTTTAGTCAACTGAATCTTCAAGGCTTCTTCTTTTTCCTTATCTCCTTCAAGTTGAGTCTTTAGATTGATGACCATTTCTTCTGTATAATCCAAGACTTCTGTGTAGTTATTAGTTTTGTCATATGTCTTTAACTCTTCTATATATTTTGTTAGATCAACAAATTCATTCTCCAATCTTTTGATTTCTTCCTTGTTTTCTATCTGAATCCTTTTGAGGTTGATGGCTTCCAATTCTAACCCGTGGCATGATTCTTCCTTTTTAGTTAATTGGACCTTATGTGCTTCTTCATTTTTCTTTGATTCTTCAATTTGAGCCATTAGATTTGAGTTAGTACTTTGATTTATCTTTTTGATGTTAATAATTTCTAATTCCAACATGTGCCATGATTCTTCTCTCTTAGTTAATTGGATCTTCTAGGATGATTCATTTTTCTTATCTTCTTCAAGTTGCGTTCTTAGACAGATGACCATTTATTTTGTCTCTTCTAGTACTTCTTTTCTTTCATTGTCACATGTTTTCAATTCTTCCATTTCTTTTGTTAGATTAGCAAATTAGGTCTTCAATATTTTGATTTTTTATCTTTTGTCTTCTAGCTGAATCTTTTGTTCATGCTCTTCATGGTTATATTGATATAACTGTTGTAGTAGCAACATGTCTTTATTTTGAAGTTTCTCCAACTCTTCAAAAGTGCACATAATTGTGTATTCAATCTAGTCAAGAACATCCTTAGTAGCTTCAATATATAGACCATTTCCTAGTTTCATACTAATCAATTCAAATGTAGTTATAAAATCAGTCTTAAAATCCAATAGTTTTTCTTTAGTAAATACTGAGGTATTCATCAATTCCTTGATGTAGTAGTATTATATGTTGATGACTGGGGTTTGCATCAATTCTTTGATGGAATTGTACTCTTCTGTGTTTTGTTCTTTATTCTGATCATAATTCTCTTTATCTGTATTGCATTCTTCAATTTGATTTGATTTCTCCATTTCTTAGTTTTGTTCTTTAATCTGATTGGATTTTTCCATTTCTTTGTTTTGTTCTATAAACTTATTGGAATTCTCCATTTCTCCATTTTGTTCTTTATTTTGATAAGAATTATCCAGCTGGAGCCATTGTACTTTAGCATAGGTGAAGTGTCCCATCTTTTCTTGGACTTGGTTTGACATTCCATTCTGGATTTCCTTTAATTCTATTGATTTATTTTTCTTTTCTTCTTTTGCAGTTTTGGATTTTTTCTTTGAGGTAGTTGAGTACCAAGGTTTAGATACTACTGAGTCCCAAACCCCAGATCCTCTTGAATTCATATATCATTTCATTCCTTCCCCCCATGAAGAGTATTTTGTTCCATGAAATAAGGGAGCTTCATTTGTGGAAAGCCATTTTCCCACCCATTTCTTCAGAATCTACCTTTGAGTGTTGAAACTGTGCTGAAGGTATCAACACTAATACAAATTGCTAAAACATACACTAACAATGAGTGGGGGGTTGAATCAATGTCTGAAATGTTTGACTTATTTTCAAACTTTTATAGATTAACTGAATAAGATATATGCAACTCAATTAATTATTCATAACACGTGTAACATAAACAACATGGAATAGATAAAATATATTTATTTTATTTATTCAACTTGCATGAATACAAATAAAATCAATCCTTTAATATCTTCAACTTCAAATGAATATGAGAGATCCAACTCTCTGATACAAGACCCAAATTTTAGTTCTCATATCCAACTGATAAATGAGGAATCCAACCATCATAACAAGACCCAACTTGTTGATCTCAATTCCAACTGAGATGTGAGGAGTCCATCCCTCATAACAAGACTCAGCTTGTAAACATGCGCCAACCTTATATAATGAACCTCCATTCAATCCATTATATATATATATATATATATATATATATATATATATATATAGGTATAGGATTCAACCATTGTGTCTTTTAACATGAACCATTGCATCTCCTCATTTAATTTAACATAGATAATCTTCTCCTTTTATTCATTAATTTATCGTGTAAGTTTCTCAATTAATTAGAAGATTAATATTGATTTGAATTTTGTCCACATGAGTCGATCACAGGTATGGATCGACTCCTTATAATGTTCCCATGCTTTTGTTGCATCCCTAGTTCTTCAACAGATCATATTCGATCTTTTACTAGCTCTTTGTACTGTTATGGTGTTAATCTTGTCAAATCACTTTACAGACCCCTAACTATTCATAGAAATCAAATTTTGTAAGGGCTCTTTCTTCAATCCACTTCCCTTTGTGACCGCGGGCTCAAAACCATAGGCTTAGCTATTTCAAATGTTGTTTTGTTAAATCTTTTCTCCTTCCCAACTTATTCTTCTAAATGAGATCGTATTCAAATGTCCAAGGGATTAATTACTTCAAGCCCCTTTATGCTCCTTATTATATTTTTTACCTTATCACGTGATCAGTGCTGGAGCCAGGTTCTTCGGTACTTTGGACTTCGGGATTCTGAATTTTTCAATCCTTGTATTCTTTCGGAGTGGTTACGTCTCATGCTGGCTAATCCAATGGATAAAATTACTCCCAAATTTCTCATATTGACGGTCTGTTCTAATCCTTGTACATTCATTGAACTTTGTCTTTTAAATGATTGATGACTCTGACTTAATATTTAGTTGAGGTGGACAGTTGTTATCTACTCCATAACTTTGGATATTCATGACTTCGGGACTCCAGGTTACTAGAACTCTGAAGTAGTTCAATTCCTCTGAAGGTTTACCTATCGAATAATTCATAAAATGATGGTGACTGCTTGTTTTCAGTTAACATCTCATGCTTAATCTATTCTCCCACTATGTTTTATCAATGGTTGAGAATGATCCCAATTAGATCAAGGATTAACGTTACTTCATGATTCTAGAATTAAGTGATTAGCTGATAAAAAAATCTTGGATATCCCCAAAGTTAGTCATCCCAGAGTGACGTGTCTTCTTGATGTCACTCAAGATGACACGGACACTAATTTTGTGTGTCATGTGTCACCCTAATTCATGACTTTCAAGGGACTAATGTGCCACATCGACCTTGACATTCATTACCACTTGATTGGGCCATGTGTCATCTTTGTCTCCTGCCACATGTCTCCCTCCTGGACAATGTCTTTGCACTTCGTGGCTCTAGGAGTTTTTCACTTTTATATATCAACCTTCGATCATCATCTAAGTGTCAAATATGTTTTTCCACTGTTTTATCTTTCCTTGTCTTGATCCGACGACCTCTGTTTACTCTGGGACTTCGTTTCTTTGGCCTCTCTTATCCTATCCTTCCACTACTTCATCCAACGATTGAGAATGGTCCTGAAATGGATCAATAGTTAACGTTACTTCCATAATTCATTATTTCAAGGCTTACCCTATCCTTCCACTTTATTTTGATCAATGGTCGGCGGGATTTCCCAACTCTTCCTTTGATCTGACAATCGATGGGAGTTTGTGACTTTAGGGCTTTGACCTTTGGGTATTCCTACATGATTCATACTTCTTTTCGCCAGAGTGGTCAATGTTGGAGTTGACCACCATTGGAATTTTCTATCCTCATCCAATGGTCACCATGCATTACCCAGATCTGATGGCCCTCATTCACTTCGAGACGTTTGGGCTACGACCTTCAGGTATTCTTGTTTTTCCTGAACTTATTATCGTCAAAGTGGTCAGTGCCAAAGTTGACCACGTTATTTCCTTTAGTACAATCTGAGAGTTCAACATTTCCATTCCAGATCGACGATCAACATTTAATTCTAAATTAAATCTTGATCTAACAGCTGGGAACTCATCTGAAGCTCCTTCATGATCGACGGTTGGCATTTATTTCATGAATTCAAGATTTTGTGGATTCTTCCTTGTCTCCAATAATCTTTGAAGTGGCAAAGTGCTGAAACTTATGCTATCCTTCCACTTGGTTTTGATAAACGGTTGATTTTTCGACCAACTGTAACAAAGTTCCTCACGGTTCTGAGGGTGTTCAATGCTCTTTTTTTTGATCTGTTCATCGCTATTTCTCTTGAGATTTTAAAAATTGTTTGTGCATTCGTTTATGAATTGATATTTAGTTTCTAACCCTTCTAAGATATTATTTACTTGTTCTTCTTTCTCTATACGTGGATTCTATGCATGCTACTTTTCCCGAGCTTTAGGAACATAGGATCATTGTCGATCCTATCGTCATCAACAGTGATCATGAATTGATTCTTCCCCAAGGTTATATTATTTTTTCTATGATTATTGTATATGTTTGACCCATGTTTCCATCAATGACAACACACAATCAATAATGCTAACACAATTTGTAGGCATAAATCTTTGGGTCATGTGCTCAATGGTGCTCTTCTTCAGACATCTAGATGAGGTAGGATTCTAGCCTTCCCTTGTTAGCATTTCATTTATATAGCATACTTGACATTAGAGTTGATTTATGGGTGTCTTTACATCTGTTGTGGTTTTCCCCTAGCCATAGATATATTTTCCTCGTAACATAATGTAAGCCCCTAGAATAGTTTTTAGGCAGGGATAACATGAGCACACTTTCCACACACCCCCAAGATAGTTTTTTCAAAAATTGACCCCGAATGAAAAAATTGCATTGCCTCTTGTTGAGAAAAACCCTAGTTTTGGGCTTCATCAAATAACACAAGAACCAAGAAATTCACTCATGGTATAAGAGTGCCCCTAGATGTAATGTGATGTCAAAATTTCAACAAAAYCCACATTTTGTCAATCTAAGTCTTGGTTTTCATTTTATGGTGAGTTGCAACTCAAATCTTGGATCCATTCAAGGACACATCACRCATTTATGTTGAAGGATTAAAAACTAAACTATGTAAAAAAAAAAAGTTTTTTAAGATGCTACAAGTGTGTTTTGGAATGGAGAAGGTGATCACACTATCCATATATTATCGGGGCATAGTTTTCCAAGTTTTACCTTTGATATGGGCTAATTTTTCCAATTTTGATCTTGATATCAAACACCAACAACATACAGGATGAGATTTATTCATTACTACATATTGGAAAAATTGCGACGATCTACTTGCGATGTTATGGACAAAATCGACCATACTGTAAAAAAATAAAGGTTATTTTTTTTTCTCCATCCTACTTGATATTGTCAGAAGAGCGACGTCTTCCAAAGGTTGTCACAAGAGAGATGGCATCAACTATTTGTCGCTCTTGCGATGATGCTGAAACTGGATTTTCCCCCCTCTAACAGTCACCCACTATTTGACAAAGTCAACTTTGACTTGGTCAATTGTCGTCGAAATTGCGACGTTAAAAAATCTATAAATATTTTTCATTTTAAATATGTTGCGACAAGTTTCCTATAAAAACCACTGTTCAAAAAGTGTATAAGGTCTTCTTGGTGAACAAAAAACAAGTTTTTTCATATATTATAATAGAAAAATATAATAGATATTCTATTACACAACACTCTATTGTATAATATAATCATCAGTATATGTCTGTGGGGAAGAATGTCATAAAACATTATAGGTGGGAAAAAATTAAAGAGGGTGAAAAGGGTGACGGTAAATTTTATTTCCCTTGCAAAAATGGTTGTACTAGACATCCTGAAAGAGTTTTAATAGCAACAACTAAAAAACATTGTAGAAAATATGGGCACATGGACGGGGGATCAAATGAATATCGTCCCATGGTAATTAGCTATATATATATATATATATATATATATATATATATATATATATATATATATATATTCGTTATATGTTTTAATATTGATTGTATTCTCAAGATTTTATATTGTTTTATACATGCACTAATTTTGCATGATTGTTTGTAATTATAAAGTTAGAGTTTCCTGCTAACTTTCTGCAGAAAGCACCAAGTAGTAGAAGAAATGATTTTGTACAAGATGCAGATCATGGGGACAATAGTGATGGTATTTATAATGAACCTCTAATTGAAAAGGAAAATAAATGACTTTATAAAGGGTCAAGAGCAATTATTCTCTCCACCACATTGCTGATGGTGAACTTAAATGTTATGAATAATTTGTCGAACACTTGTATGACATAGATCCTAAGGTATGTAATATGTTTCATCACATCTACATAAAGGTTGACATTTTCCCATTTTTTAGTGTTAATTAATGTGTAAAATAAAAATGAAATATTTATAATCACTATTCTTTACATTAACTAGTTTTTTTTCTGTTTCAGATTGTTAGGTGAATTTTTGTTACCTTCGTCAAATATTTTACCTCACACATATCAAGATTTACATGTCATTATGAAATAAATTGGAATGGGGTATCAAAGTATATATTCATGTCCTGATGATCAAATTATATATTATGGAAAACATGTGTCGAAAAGAAAATTTATGGTATGTGGTATGAGTAGATATCGAACCGATCAAGTAACAAAAATGGTGCCTCGAAAGGTTCTTCAGTATATTCCCATAATTCCACGTTTGCAGCGACTATTCAGGTGCCAAAGAATAGCACAATTTATGGATTACCATGCATGAACGAGAATTGAATATGGCGTTCTTCGAATTCCTGTAGATGGTTATGCATTTAGGGAAATTGAGGAAAAATGGCTAGAATTTACAAATGAACCTTGTAATGTTAGGCTTTCATTGGCAACTAGCAGTGTTACTCCATTTGGATATTTTTGGTCTGTTTATTCAATGTGGCCTATTTTTGTTATCAACAATAACATTCCTCCTTGGAAGTCAATAAAGAGGGAGCATGTAATGTTGAAAACAATTGTTCCAGGAATTTGTTTACATTAATGTTTCGAATGTAAATTTCTCATTTGTCTCATTTTTTCATAATATATTTTATTTATTTATTTACGTATATATACATACCATGGTAGTAGTTTTGTGTAATTTCAAACAATTAGGTAAGTACCAAGTTAAAGATATGAATGTGTATATCGAGCCTCTTATCGATGAGCTACTAAAGTTATGGGAGGGAATCACTATGTATGACATATGTAAACCAATTGGGCAGAAGAGATTTTAATGTCGTGGAATACTTTTATGGAAAATTCATGATGCCCCGGGACTAACACATTTTTTTGGTATGTAACCTTCCATATTGCATGCTTGAATAGTATACAATTAATTGAATATATCATGAATGTTGTTTAAATAATACTCTCGTATATTAATTCACATTAATCCAGATGTTGTAGGTCTTCAAACAAAGGGTAAATTTTCATGTCCGGTTTGTGGTCCTAAGTTGAAATATCGTCGGTCAAAAAGTTTAGGAAAGGAGGTGTTTGATGAGTATAGACACTTCCTCTCTAAGAACCATAAGAATCGTACTACAGAAAAAGATCTTTGC
Source organism: Picea mariana (assembly GCA_032191745.1). Taxonomy (NCBI): domain Eukaryota; kingdom Viridiplantae; phylum Streptophyta; class Pinopsida; order Pinales; family Pinaceae; genus Picea; species Picea mariana. The sequence continues at coordinate 509,258 of JASDQU010012779.1, forward strand.
AATGGGAAACAAGAGACTGGACTAAAACCACAAAGAATGACACCTTTCCCATGGAAGTTGGCATATGAAAGAATTAATCCTCGAGGTATGCATTTTGTTTATGTATCGTAAATGGAATCATGTTTTGAAATTTTGTTTTAATTATTCAATTTATTTTACCGCATTTGATAAATAGTGTTCCAATTTTTTTTATGCTTAATCAATGTCTTCATCATGAAGGTAGTAATAATGGGCTTCCACAAGAAACGAAATGTTATCCCACTCAATTCATGCGTTTTCCTTACTATGAGGAGATAAAAATAGTTCATTTGTTTGATTCAATGTATATCGAGAAGAATGTGACAGAAACATTGTGGCAAATCATAGATGGTAGGAGGGATAAAGTAAAAAAAGGTCAAAATTTGTAATGACATTCAGGAAGCCAATCATGTAATGCAAAGTGTGATATGATCAAATAGAGATGGAGACCAAAATAAGATTCCATGTTTATTAACAGAGCAACAGAGAAATGGTGTAAAAGAGGTCATTCAAAAAATTAAATTTCCGAGAGGTTTTTGTTCAAACATAAAGAATATCTTAACGAAGAAAGGTGAATTTGGTGGGGTAAAAACACATGATTGGCATAGCTTCATTAAGGTAATTAATAATTTTAGTATTTATATTTATATATTGGTCATATACATTTTTTTATATTTTAATTTTTTTTGTCTAGTCTTTAAACAAGTAACGATTTGTTTTTATTGTTACAATAGTTTTACCTCTATCTCTCCCAAACGAATTTGACAACAACGTCAAACAAGTTATATATGATCTTGGAAAATAGATGAGGTAAGTAGCTACGATATATATGCAAAACGTTTTTTCAATTTTTTGTTGTACTTAATGGCATGTGTTTTACTTGTAATGTAATACATATTATGTTTTGTTGAAACATGTTATTTTCTTGCATCATGATTTATAGATGGTTTTCATTGAAAGAAATCCATACGTGGAATATAATCACAAAATTCTTCTTGTGTAGCTGCCAACTGATACCTGTGTGGGAACACTACTTCTCAACTGATCAATCTGTCATAATATACTTTTGATATCTAATTACTTTGAATATATCTCTGCATATACTTCAAACTCCTTAAAGGATGGTTCTTTGATATGTAGTAGCTATTGCACTAACTCCCCCTATTCAATATTCATTTTTACTAGGAGTCTCCAATCCAAATGGCTCAGAACAATGGAGGAATCCTCCCTAATGCAGAGTAATCTTCCTCTCCATCTGTAGACTCATCATCTCTTTGAACTATGACTTCTTCCTTTTTGCCTATGGATCAATCTTGCACTACAATTCCTAGAAGTAAAATATCTTGGGACTCTTATTTATTCACCTTCTCTTCCTTTCTTTCTCACACTACTTCAAATTCTGTGATTTGTGGGACCTGGTATTTATTCACCAATTCTTCATGTTTCTCATTTCTTCTCCAAACCTTCTTTTATCTGACATATTCCTTTCTTCACATATATTTTTATTGATCTCATACTATTTCCAATCCTTAGAGTATGACTTTTGGGTGCCCTTCATTCATCTGATATTTCTTTACCTTTTCTTGTTTTCTTTTCCTTACTTTCTTATATATGATATCATTGTTCTCTTTCATACAAGTATCCATCATGCTTCTACAATCACGAGCTATGTGTCCATAGTTATGGAATTGTAACATTCAATGTTATGTGGGGCCACATAATCATTTCTTAATTGAACATTTATTCCATAACCCCTGCAATCTGCAACTTTATGTCCAAAGTTAGTACAATAAAAACAATGACCATAAAAGAAATTTACATACTTGGGAGTGAATAATATTATTTGTGGTGTAGCCCTTCTGATTTTTTGCCTTGGGTGATCATGATATTCTCTTTTGTTGATCCATTCATTCTGATTGAAGCTTTTTTGTAGCTTGAATATGGAGGGTCTTCTTGAAGATGTATTCTTACCATTTTTCTTTGATTATAGATGACCATGATTCCTTCCTTTGAGTACTTCTACATAACTCTTACTCTTTTATTCATTGTTATTTTCTAGCAACCTGGAGTGCTTCTCTTAAACATTCTCTACTGATGATGTGGATTTTTTTGTCTTTTCATCACTCTTCTTGAGATTGAATATTTTGGCTCTCAATGTGGAAAATTCTTCTTCAAGCTTCTCAACCTCTTCTTCTTTCTTCATCATCTGACTCTTCATGACTTCTTCTATTCTCTTTGCTTATTCAAGTTGGAACTTCAAGGAGATGATTTCCTTTTCAATTCTTCTTTTTTCTTGACCAAATTCTGCTTCAAGTTGATTTAAGTCCTCAGTTATTTCCTTAAGATGATTTGTCAAAATATTTTCTCTTTTCTCTACTTCCTTTCTTTCGATTTCCAAACATTGCTTTTATTCCATCTGACATTTGTATGTTTCTTCAATCTTTCTGGGTTTTCTAGTTGAGATTTAGTTTCATGATGACCTATTGCGATTCTTTGGAACTTTAAAGAGAATTCTTCTTGACCATTTTTTCTTCAAGAGACTTGTTTTTATTTCTTTCTTTCATCAATTCGTCTAGAGAACTGATTAATTCTTCTTCAAGATCTACTATAGCCTCTTCATAATCTTCTTCTTCTGAATTTGTTTGAAATGAAGAGCATATTTCTTGTTTCGTTCCTACATATTATTTAGCACTCTCTATCTCTATGATGGGAGATTCCTCAAAATAGAGATCATGTAGATTCTCAAAGTTCTTTAACTAATAAACATTTTCCCACTTTCTCTTTTACTGAATTAGGTAATCTTTCCAAGATGAAATCCATTGCTATTTTGTTGTTTCTTTTCAATTCCTTCTTGGTTGTAGTCTTTGGTTTCATAGTAGAGATATATCCTATAACAATTGATCACCAAACATCATATCCATATGCCTGTAAAAATGTTTTCATTTTGATATTCCACATCTCATACTTCTAACCAATCTGACCAGCAAACCATGCTATTCCATTATCTGCGTGTGCACTATTCTTTATGTCCATGATATACCTTCCAATGGTTAAAATTTTTCATGAATGAACCATCTTTGGTAATAATTGTTGGAATACTGAGATGGGGGGTGAATCGGTACGAGCTCTTTTACCACTTTTAACCACAATATATAATCTTCAACTTAATCAACAATATATCATCGGTATATCATCAATACATCAGTGTATCATGATCATATAAACATAATAAGAATCACATCGACAACATCACATCATGTACACAGTACACCAGAATTTACGTGGAAACCCAAACAGGAGAAAACCATGGAATGATTTCGTATATATCAAAGAATACATTCAATGGAAGCACCAACTTCCCAATTCTCTAACTACAACTGGAAGGATTATACGACCCCCTATTTAAAGGCTCCAAAATGAAGGAAGCTACAACTCCTTGAATTCTCTAGCTCCAAATAGAAAGAGGCTACAACCCCCTGATTCTCAGGATCCAGCCTAAAGGAAGCGACAAATCCCTAAATTCTATGGATCCAACCAGAAGGAGGATACAACCCCCTGATTCTTAGGCTCCAACCTGAAGGAATCTCTAAATCCTTAATAATCCAACTCCAACCAGAAGGAGGCTACAACCCCCTTTCCTTTCTTCATCCTACCACCCTGAAATATAATTGTCGACCAATTGTCACTACCAAAATCACTTCCATTGTCACATTGACCTATAACCTGCAAACTTGTCAACGTCACCGATACTCAACCAAATCCTCTCACATGGATCATCTACCAAGGAGACCTCTCAACTATATGTCCAACATAACCAACACATTCCTCTACCAAGCATGTACCAAGATCGCCAGCATACCATCACAATATATGTGTCTCAACCATGTACCACACCATAAATTTGTAACATAACAATCATCAATCATGTACCACAACCTATACCACACCAACTGAATCAAACATGCACCTACACTAATACCAAAATGTGCATCAACCATGCCCCAACACCTGTATACAACCGTGCATCAACCATGCACCAACACCTATACCAAACCATGCATCAACCATGCACCAAAACCCGTACCATACCATGTACCATACCCGTACCATACCATATCACTTTTGTTTCTTAGAACACCCATTCAAGGCCTGCATAGTAGCAAAGATATTCATGCACAATATTTTTAAACTCCATGGCAAGCCTAAATCAATTGTGGTTGATCATGGCCCCACTTTGACTAGCAATATTTGGCATGGGATTTTCGACTTCAAGGTACTCAATGTAACCTTAGCATAGTGTATCACCTCGAAATAGATGGTGTGATGAAAGAAATAAACAAGTATTTGGAAGCTTATTTACAATGTTTTAGGTTGAGCTAGCAAGCTCAATGGGTTGCGTGCTTACCTCTGATTAAATGGAAATACAATACCACCTATCATGGTGCTATTAAAATAGCCACCTTTGAGGCAGTCTACGTACAACATTGCATGCAAGTGATCGAGTACTTACCAATCTTCTCTAAGGTTCAGGAGGTGGAAAAAACCTTGACAACCAATGTTGAGATTCTTTGTAGCTTAAAAGGATAATTTAGAATTGGCCCAAAACAACATGAAGCAATAGGTCGATCAACATTACTTCGAACACCACTTTAAAGAAGGGGATCAAGGGTTCCTATGTCTCCAACCCTATAAGTAAACATCACTCAAGGAGAAGAGCCACTAAGATTTAGCACCTAAGTTATATGTACCCTATACTATATACTCAAACATATAGACCTAGTGGTTTACAAATTGGCTCTGCCCAATGATTCTAAGCTGCACTTTGTCTTTCATGTACCTCATTGGAAGAAAGTGGTTGGGTTCAATTGTAGAGGTCAAACTAGCCTTCCCAAACTAGGCAAGGAGGGTTCCATTTGGTTATAGGTTGAATCTATTTTCGATAAATGTGAGCATTGTCTGTGTTAGAGTACTACCCAAAATGTTTTGATCCAATG
>JASDQU010012779.1:515117-525332 GCA_032191745.1 Picea mariana
AAGCTAAATAGACCACACAAATAGCCTAATCCCCACAAAAATTCGCTGAAACGTAAGCACCGAAAATCAAACTTTTCAAATCTCGATTGTCAAACACCTACAGATTATCCCCTCTAAACTTCTTTGAAACTTATATGCACAAGAGGAGGTTCCATGCAATGGGCAAGTCCGTTTGACCTGATGACTCGACCTCGACATTCTTGGTGAAAGCGTCCAGCTGGTGCGAGTACGCAATATCCTCTCGAAACTTCTTTGAAACATCTGCTCTTGAAACTTTATTACCAACTCTCTGAGTCGGTTGGTGTTGCAATATTTGTAGTTACCAACACTCTGAGTCGGTTGACGTTGCAATATTTGTGACGGTGCCAGGAATCCTGTTGCTTCTTGCAGATATTCCCTGAAACTTCATTGAAAATCGGCAGCTTCTTGCAGATATTCCCTGATTTTCTTTATATGCAAAAGGGGTACCCTGATTTTGGCAACCGCCTCTGGACACGTTGCCACGACCTTGCTTTCTGTACCAACTCTCTCAGTCTTCCCACAACGCCACCTCAAAATATCAGGGACCGGGCTAAGAGGCTGGATATTGTTTCTCCTTCTTATCTTATCTTCTATCTTACTAATTATTATTTGTTCGTTCAATGCCGTCAAAATATCGAGCGAACATTTGATTTTAATAGGATATGGCTGTGGCCGCCCTCTTACTATACATTATTTATTCGTTCAAAGCCAAGAAAGCTTAGTCTGTTAGTAAGGCGGTGCTTGTCATCTCTACGGTACCATGAATTCCCAAACGAAAGTCGTTAGTAGTAAGGCGGTGCTCGGAATTCCCAAACAAAAGTGACCTACGAGGAGATTTTTCTCATATATATATCAATGATGAGATACTATCTCTATGTACTTTTCGTGCTCTTCTTCTCTCGTTCACTCATATCACGATGATCAGTAATCACTGTTGGATTTCAGTTCCCTCATAAACGGTGATCCTTCCGAGTCCATGGAGTTTAGAGTGTGGCCATGTCTTTTATCGCGACTGGAGGATTGTGCAGGGGAGGAGTATAGAGGAGCCCCTGCAGATTCATTCGATGAGGGATGCTGGGGTTACGACGGTTCAGTTTCACAAGGACACAGCTACACCCCAATCGGCCATGGGTTCTGTAAAGATCAACGACGCTGATGAGGGATCTGAACGCCAACAGAGGTTGCCGTAATTGTGATATGAGATAATGAGGGGCAAAAAATAAAAAAAATAAGGAGCACTAGTACAGACAAAGTGAAGAGAAAGATATGTTAAAATTGATAGAAAAGGAGATTGTGTAAATGTGTCAGTTAGGCTCTGCTGTAGAGTGGCCGGTGGGAGCTTATGCTGGTTGGATTCTTAATGCATATTTGTATGGCTTTACACATTCCAGGAGTTTCAATCCCTCTTTGGCCAAACCAAGGGATTGTTTGTGTTATAAAAAAATGGTTCATACTACATACTCATGGCGTGTTAGTTGATAGCTCATGATCTTGACAAGATTAAGAATAACAATAAGTTTTATGTTAATTATGTTTTGCATAAATGTCTTAAAATTTAGAAGGTTTAGTATTGAATGTTTAATATTTAGGGCTGTGGCACTGTTACTTTATATTCATATTCATAGTTATTAAGAGATTACATTTTATATGAATAATAGTAGTTAACAGATTACATTTAAAATGTTATCCATTTTATTATACATTTCAGGAGTTTCAATTCCACTCCGGCCAAATCAAGGGATTGTTTATTTTATAAAAAAAAAATTTATATTCATGATAAGTTAATTGTTATTTAATAATCTTGACATCGTTTTGTATTTGTAATAATCTTCTCTTGATCTGATCTTATCAAGGAATAAGAATAATAATCTTTTTATGTAACAATCCTTTATGTTAATTATGTTGTGTATTGGATGTCTTAAAATTTAAAGAATTGCAAATTGTTTCCGAGCATTGTAACTGAAACTTCAAATTCTCAGTTGGATCTATTTAATACTCAATGCCCCGGGACTAGTAGGGATTAGTAATACTGGGCAACAATTTTCCATCTCAAGAACTAGCTTCTCTTTTTCACAATTAGTTCCACCTGCTTCTAACTTTGGAATTTTTCACAGAATGTCATCAAGGCTGATCTTGGGTTTTACTCATCAGATATAGTGTAACACCAACATGAATTAAATGAGGGAAATTCAGCGATGTTTTCTCTAACCTTCCAAATATTTTAACACTACTTCCTATCAATAAATAATGTATACAGCATAAAATCTTGGTTATGGGTAAAATCCGTACTTCTAATGCTTTTGGAAAATAAAATAACCGAAAGTCTGCATAAAATAAAATAATAAGATTATATGATAAAATAAAAGAGAGCTACAGGAGTAAAAACTTAGAAGTTTCAACCTGTAAGGAACTTACATCTTTGTTCTTTATAAATTGATGTGTATCTCAAATTAAATAAAAACAAAAACAAAGGTTATGCACCTTTTCCAAGTTTACTCAACAACCATGACAAGTCAGAAACACCTTAATCTCCAATAGTGCCGCTTAAGTAATATTGTGCTATTTTTTAAATTAAAAATGCTTTCCATTATCCAAAAAATCATTATGTTACAACTATTTTTTACATTAAAAACCAGAGTCGCTCCAAAGGCAAGCCTCAAGTTTCTGGTCTCAGATTATTGTGGTGAAGTTACAGTGAAGTTAATGGCAAAATCTCAGTGTCACATTAGTTGCAGCAAATAGTCTTCTTAGACGAATAGAGGTTTTTAAGTTTTTAAGGAAGGATTTTGCTACCAAAAATTAGAAAATTTGAGTAAACTTATTCTAAACAAACATAGAGAGAGTTAAGAGAACCTATCAACAACCTTCAACTAATACAAACCAATTGCTAACTAATTCTATTGTAAGTATTATTCCAATACCCTCCCATAATGCTTACATTACAAATATTATATCATAATTACAATACTCTAATTTCAACATAGATTGTCATGATATGTCTTCATCAACACTTCTATCCACTCTAAATCTTCCAGTATATGCTCTTTCTTCTCCACAACTTTGAGCTTCTCTTTCAACTCATTTAAAATAGCAACGCTTTTGACCATTATTGACGATTTTGTAGAATTGACACTTCTCTACCTTCGGAAGTAGGAAGGACAATCTCGATACTGAATTATCCTATAAATACACTATCATCTATGGAATTCTCCCCAAGAGCAAATTTCCACAGTTATATAGAATAGTGAATGTTTTCAGTAGTCAATACAACAATATACACAAGGATAACCTGTAACTGAAGTACAACAAGAATCTCTAGCATTTAATAGATTTGTAAACATACTCAATTAATTAATATGTTCTTACATAGCACAGAAGTATGTCAAGAACTACTAACCTAAGATGTGTTACTGTGTCCAATTAGTTAGTTGTGCATTATAAAATTTTCACACGGAATAAAAAAAAAACCACAAACTTCCACACATTGACATGGATCTCTATGCAAAAACACACTCCGGTGATTCCTTTTGCACGCAACTCTTTTGAACCTGGATGTCAAATGCAAAGACTTTACAATTTCCTAGAATTGCAAATGTGTTTCCTTCTCTTGCTATCCTTAACATCAGTTTGAGAACTGGATCATGGCATTTGATGAAAGATCCCCATAAAAACATTTCCACCAAGACTTCGATGACCTTTGCAAAATCATTTTTAATATGGGAAAATTTAACGTCAATGTTTCATAGGAGTTCGATAGTCCAAGCGTAACAACACTCACGCTGCCTCTTTCTCTTTTGTATACAAACAGAGAAGAAGATATGGACACCATTTTACAGCGGCAATAGATCTTGTAATCTCCAGAGCTTCTAGCAGTCTCAATTCCAGGTCTATAAGAACGATAGCGCATTGATCTCCTCAAATTGTGTTCTCGGTATTTTGGACAAGATCTTCTCCATGTCGTCAGCCTCCAATGTAGTAGTCAGTCGTTGGCTCTTTACAAAATGACAATGAACTCACTCGCAACAACTAGTCCTCTCATCGGTGGCAGCGCAGGTGATGGCATCTCCTCCACAGTCAGCGATCAATATTTCTCACAGAACTTCACAACAAAAACACACTCCAACAATAACTAACTTCGAAAAATTAATACACGCAGCAACACACAGAAATTCTAACACTCTCCTACACTATTTACGTACAAGTGATTAGCCTCACGTCTCTCACACCTTCCTGGGCACTCCCATGAGGGATTAAGCCTAGCCACACTCTGATACCATGATAAAATTAGATAGCATACATTGTTCACAATTACACGTAGGAATATTATTTCTATTACATTATCTTTCTGCACAATTATAACACAATTATATAGTTGGATTGGAATCCAATTTATTCTAAACATAGAGAGAGGTTGAGAGAATCTCTCAACAACCTTCAACAAATCCAAACTAATTTTTAACCAATTCTATTGTAAGCATTATTCCAACACCAACATTGTTTTCCATGACTGATTGTTCCAATTCTTTCTAGTTCCTTATTTGTTCAAGACAGCACATAGACCAACTTCAATTAGTAATCTTCTATTTTTTTATTGGGTTTTAAGTCCTCTATGTCTTGTTATGAAAAGTCGTTAAAAATATTCTATTTGTTTATTGGGTTATAAGTCCTCTATGTCTTGTTATGAAAAGTCACATAAAATACCTTTCTTACAATGTAATGTTTTATTGGACTTATAAGAGATGTCAAATGTCCAAAGACTAACTTGAAATATGGAAAGACTAACATTTCAAATATGGAAGGAAATGTTTGTTGGGTTTTAAATCCTCTATGTCTTGTTATGAAAAGTCATATAAATTACCTTTCTCATAACATAATGTTTTTTTACAACATAATGTTTTATTAGACTTATAAGAGATGTCAAATGTCCAAAGACTAACATTTCAAATATGGAAGGAAATGAAGCTTCTTGCTTGTGGACACCACCTTTCTTACAACATAATGTTTTATTCGACTTATAAGAGATGTCAAATGTTCAAAGACTAACATTTCAAATATGGAAGGAAATGCACCTTCTTCCTTGTGGACACATGTTTGGCATGTTGTGTATTAGAAAGTGACTTCAATAATATTGGCAAGGTAAGAATATTTAAGCTCACCAATTGTTGATTTCCATGGTGTGATGTTAAATGGACCAGTAAGACTATTAAGTTCTTAAAAAGATTAATTATTCTTCTATTGTTTTTGTTGCAATCAAATCTTGGAAAATTATACTTTTGTATATGTAAACATTGCACATTGTCCATAATGCAATAAAAATACTGAGTTGGTTGACATCAAAATTCTTTATGTCTGAGCTATAGCTCTCAATGGGAGACAATATTGATAGAACAATTCTTTTTTTACCAGAAAAAAAACCTATCTTCTACTCAGTAAATGGAAGGTACAATCCTTAGGTGTTTAAGCGCAATACACAAAAAGTAGCAGAGTCTTACTCTTGCTTATGATGAAGGCTATCTAGTGGCTTGAAAAAAGAAAAATTATAGAGTTCAAAAAATGTAGACTACAATCCATGACAATCCCTTACAAAAAACCTTTGCACAGGTACCGAACTATGAAAAGACTAAACAAGCAAGTGAAATTACAAATAAAAAATTATTCCATCTCTTTTGAGAGTAAATCTCCTTTAGAGAATTCTTCCAAAACAAATTGAATTCCAGGCAGAAGTATAATATCTTTGGAAAGAGCATCGACACCACTATTTAAATCCCTTTCAATATGAGTAAAGATAGTATGATTAAATAGGGCAATGATCTCACGAAGTTGATGCACAATTTATTGTAGACCCAAATTAATAATTTGAACCTCCTCCTTCATCCAATCAATAACAAGCTTCAAGTCCCCAAATTCTCAGAGTTAATGAACATCCTTGAGCACTGCAAGTTCAAGTAGAATGAACACGGATTTGAAATCACAAGTTGGTGGTCCCCTGACCCAATTTTTTTTACCATAAACACAATGAAACTCAGAGAAATGACAAATAAAACCCAGTCCAATGAATGTGCTTGGGCCTTGGCATGCCCCATCGAAAAATCCCCATGCAACATATTTGTTGATCGCCACTTCACTGACCAACTGGGGATGTTTCATCTTCGGAATAGGATTGTATCATGGGTATTAAAAGATTGATTATGTTTGTAATACCCAAATTTTCCCATCATTAGAATTCAGTTGAAGAGATTTTTTTAAGGCATTAAAGGGTTGTACTATGTCCCCATTTTCTGTAAATATTTTCTTGGCAAAGTGTAATGGTTTTGATAAAAAGGAAATATTAGAAAATGTTAAAGTGTTTGTTGCAAACTATTGTAGTTTATCTTATGCACCTAAACCTTATTTTCTTCTAATTTTGTATCAACAACATAATTTGTGTTCCTTAATGTTGTGTATCCTTTCATGAGTTATAATTTGGTTGGAAAGTGTAACATACCCAACAACCATGTTGAGTCCCATCACTATGGAAATTTTTTTTTCCTACTAAATACAACTCTAAAAACACCCCATACATATAATAGAAAACCAAGGGAAAGTAGTCCCATAAAATTTACAACAAACAACATGTTGATTTACCCATGCACCTACAACATTTATAAAATCATGAATACATCTAATAAACACCCAAGAATTACACAACATTCAAATAAAAAATTTACACAGTGTAATAACATAAGAACATAACATAAACATGTATCTATTAGTAATTAAACAACTAACTTCATACGAAGGATTAACCTCCCAACCATAGGTGCTATTGTTCATTTTCTCTCAATAGGAGGCCACCCCTGATTTGAGGCTATGAGTCCACAAGGACATCCAACCCATTGATTGTCCACTCTCTACACTCACAACAACCCCCAACCCAAGTTATACTCTTAAAACAACTCCACTCCTCCAACTCTCGCTTTTCCTACAACCTGCACTACCCAAGGAATGTACCCCTTTCACTGCTCACAGACCCTCGAGATGTACCGTTCGTTTATCAGGGCCCTTAGTGCACTTTATTGGACATGAATTCTTGTATGGGGACCCTCAGGAACTCTCATCTTAAGTCATTTCCTCAACTTGAAACGCACTACAGGCTTACAAGTTCCCCTTTTTTTTACAGGCACACATGCCTCTTTCTCAACAAAAAACATAGCCAAACAATGTGTACCTTCAATATACCATGGTTGGTCCTCTTCCCAGCCCTCTGATATTCCTTTGCTGCCGAAAAACTACCTGTAAAAACTATTCTCCATCCAAAAACATGATTGTCCAAAAACTTCTCCCTCGGCTATACGAATTTCCCCTCTTTGTTTGCTTGCTTGACTTGAATTACACTCTTCCCCAAGTTTATGGTACTCATTTCCATGCTCTCCAATAACTATGGGATGTGACTCCTCACACCTACCCTCTTACAGGTGTTAAATGATTGGCTTTCAACACACTCCACGTCAAATTATAAGGCTATATACAATGATAATAATTTTGAATGTGGGTTTTATTAATAACCATGAATAAAATCCACTTGGACCCCTCTCTCTTGTGGAATGATAAACCCCCATAATTTCCATCCCTCTTGTATCGCAACCAATGATTACTATTTTATTGATTATTTCAATGTACATAATATACAATTCGGCCCCCGACCATATTAATCGATATGGACTCTTTGCCCCAATCATATTGGCTCACTAGCCTAATTCATGTTTATATAATTACATTAAAATTTTTGGGGATTGAAACCAGGGATGTTACAGAAAGTGGTGTTTAAAAATGGAAAAAAATAAACTACACAAATCCAGTGACATTACATTGAAAAGTGGTGTTTAAAACATCAATAAAAAACTAAAATAAGCACAAATTTATTTTAACCTGGGATTTTTTGAAATGAAAAGACAACTGTATTTTAATTTTTTTAGGTATTTAGTATATATAGAGTTACGATGTAAGTTCTAATAATAATAGTTTGTTGTTTGTTGAAGGATCTTCAATTTATGTTTTGCAAACCTTAGTTGACTCTAAAATTTTTTTAGCACAATAATGTTTTTCTTACTAGTATTTCTTTTGTGTACCTAATTGTTTTGGGGGAGATCAACCATGTCCAAGTTGTAGTAATTTGATGTCATTATTATCTTTTGGCATATGTGGGATTAAATAAATAATCATGATATGTCCAAGGTTAAATATAGTTATGTCATGATCTAACTAGGATTATAGGTCTACCAAGTTTCTTGGTGTTGCTAAGTTGATTTGTTTTCTCAATATTATGTTATCTTATATCTGGATGTAGAAAATTGATTGCATTTTTTCAAAATATTATGTAATCCAATATCTAAGTGTCTAAACTTGACTCTATTGATATACATAATGTGTGAAATAATTTCATGATGGGAAGCATTTAAAAATGTTATGGTATTCCACAAGGGCTTGATTACAATCACCCCAAATTGGTATTGGATCTAAGTTCCCTCTTATTTTAAATGGGCTGACCTCTACCTTTGGTTGTCAAAATCTCATTATTGTTATAGATAATGTGTGAATCCATCTCATAATGGGAGGCATGGTACTCCACAAGGGCTTGATTGCAATCACTCCAGATTGGTATTAGATCTAATTGTTGTCTTGTTTTCAATGGGGTGACCTATACCTTTTAAATGGATGGATCATTTCTTTATGTGAGTTTGTATTGTATTTTTCTTAAGGTGCTTGAGGTGAAGTTTTAAATGATTTATTATTCATTGATGCAAAATGTGTTTCTAAGCACTTGAAGGATTTTCAAGGTATGCATATATATTTTCCTTTTTCTAAATTGTTTCCATAGAAAACATTGGTTTTAAATGATTTGTTAGAAAAAAAAAATTTAAGCACTTGAAAAGGATTTTCAATCTATGCATATATATTGGCCCTTTTCAAAGTCATTTCCATAGAAAACATAGCTCATACTTTTCCATATTTGGTCTCTTTTCATTCAGATGATTTTGTTGTTTCTTGATAACCACATTTGGTCACTTGTCATTGACATCAATTTCTTTCTTCTTAATTTGATGGACATTTATCAAAGGTATCAACTAACTTATTATCTTATTAGCTTCTAAAATGATTTATATTTGAGACCGCATAATGATGTGGATTGGAGATGGAGAAAAGTGAGAAGAATTTGACAAATCATCTAGGTGAGTTGAAACACACCAAGCTCTCATCAAAGAGTATATTCTCAATTAGCTCTAAACAAAAGTGTTACTGCAAATTAATTTGCTCACATTTTAATTGATATGTTCACACATGAAATGTGGAAATCAATTGATATGAAAGTAAGAAAACGAAAATACATATATGCACAAGAGACACAAGTGTTTGTTTCTTGTATAATCTACACCCTTATATTATGTATGTATATATATGCAATGGGTATATATTCAACATGTAAAATATTAGAACAAGTGTCATGTGTAATTTGCACACTTATCTTCTAAATATGCATTAACAAAATAATGAAAATAAGATCATGATGCTGCTAAAAAGAAAGACATTAAAAAAAAATACCAAAATACAAAAAACTAAAAAAAATAAAAATAAAAATAATTACAAATTGTCATCATTTTCTCCTTGCACAAAAGAAATCATCCCTGGTGTTTTGTTTTTATCTAAAGGGTGGTAATATTTTATAGGTGTTGTGTAGTTTTTTCCTTGGTATTGGCCCTATGCTCTCCAATATTAAGATGAGAAAAACATATTTTAAATGTGGGATGCTTGAACTAGGCGTAAAACAATTTATCTTGTAGGTTTGAAGAAGAAGCACTAGTGCAAAAGATATTGCTTCCATTGTAGAAGAAATGTGAACTGGAGGAGCTACAAAAATAGTGTGGGAGTCTAAAGGGTGTTGATTTCCTTTATTGGTAGTTGATGCATGTGGAAATAAGGATTTGAGTTATTGATCAAAGCAAGATGAGGATTTGAAAGATAGTTTGGCACAGGGAGTACTCTTCCTTTCTTAAGTGTGTAATTTGATGCTTAAAATGTCTTGTGAGGTGTCTAGAATATTGTTAAGGGATTAAAAACTAATAGGAGATTAAATTTCTATAAAGGTGATTTTTAGAGTTTTTCATTTGTAGAGGATTTTGTAGAGGTGGGGGATGAAGTTTTTTGTGGAAATTGGTC
>JASDQU010012780.1:0-19579 GCA_032191745.1 Picea mariana
GCATCTATTTAGCCAAGGTTGTTACACACCACCCTAGGATCTACATAACTATGGCTAGCCCCTGAATCGATTAAAATACTAAATGGTCGGTTGTTAATCATACCTTCCACTTCAATCATATGCGATTGAAATTTTGCTTGCTTGTTGTCCAGGGTTGCGTAGATCCTTGGTATTCTGCTGCCCATATCCTCCATTGTTTCAACTTGATGAACATTGTGGGCTATTCTCGCTTTATCTTTTCTGTGGGGGAAATCTCGGTACCTATGGTTTCCTTTACAGCCCCAACACTCCATAGGTGGCAGTCTGGGCATTTGTTCATCCACTTTATCCTTCCTAGGCTCCCTAAAGGATGGTTGTCCCTGAGGACTGTTTCCGAAAAAGGGAGGCTTGTTTCCCTTTAGCCTCTGCTCTTTCCTGAACTTCTTCTAATCATCCCAAGCCTTCCGAAAAGTAGACCTTTCTCTTTGTTGTTCATACAAGCATTTTTCCCTTCTTATTGTTTCTTCCATAGTCTTGGGATCATCATACTGGATTTTGTCACTAATGGAAGGTGGCAGTTCACTCAGATATCTCTGAATCTTGACAGCCTCATCTTTGATGAACGGAACATACTTCAGTAGTTCCAAAAACCTTCATTCATATTCAACGATGGTCATGCTACCCATCTTGAGTTCGAAGAACTCCTTCATCTTTCTGTCATAATATCTTTTGGTCAGGTATTTCTTCTCGAAAAACCTCTTGAACTCCTTCCAAGTGATATCTTTCTCCCTAATGTGTTGCACCTACACAAACTGATCCCACCACATGGATGCTTTTCCTTTCAATTGGTACGTCACAATTCTTCCTTCTGCATGAGAGGGATAATTCTGTAGTTGGAAATATTTCCTCATGCCAAGCAACCATGTTTTGGCATCTTCCTCCTTATGTTCTCCATCAAATGTAGGAGGCTTAATCTTATTCATCTCCCCTTTCAATTCATCCATCCCAGATCTCATGTGATTTCTGGTAGGAGATGGGCTTGAACTACTGTGTGCTTCCTTACCAGAATGCTTTGGGGAGCGACAATGATGTCTGCTACCACTCCTCGATCTTCTTCTCCTCTCAGGGGTCCTGGCACTTCTTAATCTTCTTTTCCTCTTAGGGGTTCTGCGACTCTCTGTCTTACCTAAGCCACTCCCCTTCTCCAATTTTCTTTATATTCGTTCGAATCTCTTCAACATCTTCAAGTTGAATTCACCCTGTCGATCCCTGACCCTCATGAGCTTTCGGCTATCAACTCAGTGAACCTGGGAATCTTTCTACAATCTTTCAATGAGTTTCATCATATGTCCTTCCTTATCCATCTCTTTTCTGTGCCCATTAGAGTTTGATCCTTTGATTCCCAAGTTGACATCCCTTCCTACCCTTTCGTCCTCTGTTTCGGAGGCAATCTGCACCTCTTCCACTTCCATCCTTGGCATCATTTTTCAGCTGTCCTGACACTTGTTGAACTCTGCACACACAACATGCAGTCAACCAGAGTTTGTCAGGCCTTATCCATTAATAAAAACCACAATAGTCATTAACCAACATGAATAAGAAAACGTTTCAAATTCACTAAGTTTTCTGAACTCTGTTTGGCTTTGCAAATTTTCAAAACTTTGGTTTTCAGGTTTTTTGTCCACAAGGATCCAACAGTTAAATCCTTGACAGTTCTTATGTCCTTCAAAAATTTCAGGATTTTGGAACTTCAGGGTTTCGGGTTTTGGGTTTTTGGTCCCCGGAGGTTCTCGCACTCACTTCCCTCTTCAACTCCCGACTCCCAAACTTCCAACCTCTCTTCCCCAGGGCCCACAACACAGCTATCTCCAACCTTGGTGGCACGTGGTACGTTCAGGAGGGTCAACGTCACCTTCGGTGACGTCATCGGTCCCACCATTATCGCTTGTCTTCTCGACTCACTGGCACATGGTGCACACCCATGTGTCCACGTCCATTCCAAGGAAATCCAATGGTTAGACTTCTCTCAGATCTACGGTGCAGATATTTTCGGCATTTTGGGGTTTCAGCATCGAGAGTTCATGCATCCCCACATCTCGAACTTCCATTTGCCGAAATTCTGAAATTACTGTCTACTCTTCCACTTGATCCAACAGTCAAGTTCCTCTCTTACGATCTATGGTGTAGATCATTTCAAAATTTCTGGTTTCGCTATTTCACGACTTGCGAAAACAAGGTTCTTCCCTTTTGGTTTCTCAGGTTCCAAAATGTCGTCTCGCAGCCACGTGTTCCCCCCGATGGACAGTCCCGACAAATTTGGGATTTTGCGTATCGCGATTTCCACATTCCTATGCAATTCGAAAGGGTTTTTAAACCCTATGCACGTTTTCCAAATCTGACGGTCACGAGGGTTCTCCTTTTCCCCAAATAGATCCTACAACTCCAACACTTCTAGTGTGGATTCCTCTCTCGCTGTGACCAGATGCCACCCCAGCTGCGATTTCATAACATCGCTACACCTCTTGAGCTTGGTAACACGGTCAAGTAACTCCTTAACACTCAGAAGCATTCAAAGGTCTGAAATTGGTCCTCCAGACACAATTTCTCTTCAAATCCTCGGTCCAAAGACCACTCAACTGGACCATCTAGGCTCAGCATCAAAACCTTGGCTCTGATACCAAACTGTAACGTTCCCGACCATCAACCCCATGGTCGGCCAACATTACTACATGGAATAGCAATCTTATACTTAATTCTATATATATAAGACATGCATTTAAGCAAATGAAACACATTTAAACTCAGAGTAACCATAAGAATTACTGCTATTATAAATAATCAATGGATTTAACATTAATTTGTATGCACAGTAGAATACATGATAAATATAAATACATAGACATGTAGAAAAGTAATTAAAACATCATCTGGTACTTTATCTTTGAAACAGTGGTAATTCCACCAACCAGGTGTAGGCCTTCCATGATCTTCCCAACCTTAGACCACACTGCTCATCAAGCTCAATAGTGGGTCACCCCCGAGCTGGGACTAGCTCCACCCCCAAGGCAAGGAATCCTAGACTAGGCTGAGGTTACAGGGAAAACACACAGTCACAAGGAAGAAATTTTCTCCCAGGAACCACTCATACTCACTGCCACAGACTCTCCTTCCCCACATGTCTGTTCCACCCTAGGAGTATACACCTTCTTTGTCACCTAGATAGTCCTTCGGCTGCTAACCTCCCTTGCCTTGGGTTTCAGCAACAGACTGGACCGAAAGTCTCCGAGCTCTGTGGTAGCTACAAGGTTCCTTCCAGGAGTTCTCTCCTTCCTCTGTGCACTCTCTCACCTAGAGAGAGTCACTCACAGGCCAAGCAACCTGTTCTTCCAACTTCAATCACCTCTCTCACCTAGAGAGAGTGTTGTACAAACTAGCCAACAAGCCACACATAGTCCAGCACTGTGTGACCACAACAACCAACGGGGAAAACAGACACGGGCTTTCCAAACAGGCTCACCAATGACAAGATGGTCTCACAATTATGGCTTTGGGACAGAGACTCCACACACAGGCTCGATCTGCTCAGACAGAGGATGGATCGGCTTTTCCAGAAATCAACACAGGCTATCCCCGAAATCAACACACAGACTTCGCCCCCCAGTGTCAAAATGGCACTAGGTCTCTCCCCGAGGTCGGGTGGGTTCACGCCCAGGCAGTCGAGGGTCGAATGGTGGAGGAACCCCCAACATGGATGATCTCAGATGTTTTATTTGCATGCGCCTGGGTTGACACTTGTCACCCATGCAACTGTGTGTGTTCCATCCCTTTGGAAGTTACTTGTCCTTCCAAAAGAACTTAGAATAAATCATATTATTCACATTCTTTTTGGAATAGTATTAAAATATTATTCCCAAGGCTTGAGCCCTTAGGCTCAACACTTAGCCCCTCTTGCCACCTTCCAGCCCTCTAATCCCTTGCCCACTCTATGGAATCTTAGTCCCCCATCACTCATTCATCGTGGTCGGTCTGCAGGTGGTGGTGTTTATATTTTTATTAATAATGTGCATAGATACATGTACAAAATCAGGCTCTCTGGCCTAATAATCACATAAGCCCACCAGCTTATATTAACCTTGCTGACAAGCCTATAAAAAAAAAACATAATTACAATTCATTTCATAAACATGATTTACAATGGGGCTCGACCTTGGGGACATTACAGTAGAAGTCAACTTATCCAAAGTAATCCCACCACTACTCATTTATCCATAGGGAAACCAACGACCGATCACCCCAAACCGTTATTTTCTCCCCAAAGAAACCCCACAAATATACAAACATGGGAAGCTCCTAAACTATACTATAATGTTGTAGAAGACTCGAAGAAGATGAAGGCTAATGTGTCTATCATGGACATGTGTAAGATCCCTCAACAAAAGGATTTTTTTTTGTAGGCCTTAAAATCAATAGATAACCCTATAACAAGCATTGATCAACGTGAGGTCCCATCTCCCACCAATTTAACAAATAATCCAAGTGTGAATGCTTTCTCTTTAGACAAAATAGGAAGGCATTTTGTTCCTCCTTTTCTCTTGACGTTTGAAGTTTCTAACAAAAATCTACATATTTTCCTAGTCAATTCAAGGGCATCTTCAAATGTCATGCCACTATCAATTTGCAAGAAATTGAATGCAATCCCACTCAAAAGTGCTAAAAATGTTTTACAATTAGATTGTACTCAGGTAAAGGTCATTGGGGAACTTAAATATGTCATGATCAAAATTGCTACACACCCCAAATTTGTTCAAGTAATTGACATAATCGTAGTAGACATCCCAGAGGCCTGTGGACTGCTACATAGCCGAGACTAGTATGAGAAATTAAACGGATACTTTAGTACCAACTGGACTCACCTTTGGTTGCCATTAAAAGGACACACAAACATGATCAAGATTGACAGATAAAGATATCTCAAACATATTTTCAGTGATTTAGAGATTCCAAATGAACCCTCGTTAATAGATTTCCCTATTTTAGGAAACTACTCCTGTGATTTTGACTTCGGTAATTTTTCCCCTCACTTATCTGACATACCTCCCACTCAAAAATCTGAAATGACCTTTCAATTAGACTTACTAGCAGTAGCAGAAGAAATCATCCTCTTCCAGGACTCTCCAACAAGAGTAATAAATAAGGAGGATGAAAGTGAAAAAATAGATAGACATGAAGAAGTTAGTAATTTTCCCCCACAAATTTGGACGTTGTACTTTCATGGTTCTAAATCGCAAGACAATTCGAGAGAAGGATGCATCCTCTTTGAACCAAAGGGGAAACAAACCTTCTTATCCTGTAGATTAGAATTTGAATGCACTAATAACACTTCTGAATATGAATCTCTAGTTCAGGGACTAAACAAATCCATCGATCTAAACGTAAAGGAATTGAAAGTTTTTGGAGACTCTGAAATTATCGTTAGGCAATTGAAGAATACTATCCATTGCAATTCGCCTCACTTAAGAAATTACCAGCAAGAGGTGCACAAACTAATAGACAATTTTTAGGCCTTCAACATTACTATTGTTCCCAGGATGAAAAATACCCTTGTGGATGCCCTAACCACTGTGGCCTCAAGATTTTCTCCTTTATAAGACTATGAAGCCTCGGTATTCGTAGTGGAACTTCTCTACAAACCTTCGGTGCCTAACAACATTTATAACTGGAAATTATTTGAGGGGCAAGAACAGTTTCTAGATTCCCTGAATAATTGATCTAAAAATAGGGGGATGACTTGTTTTTCTATGCAAGCACCCTCTACTCCATTAAAATAAACTTTAGGACCTTGCTCAGTGTCTTAGTTGTGCAAGAGAAATTATGTGTCAAGTTTATGCTTCTTTTAGGTGTTTATGTGTGAGGTATTTGAAAGGTTAAATATGTTGTTTAAATAAATACAAGAGCAAATATAACCAGCAACTCACAACAATAACAACATGCTAAAGGAGTTCACCCCCAACTAGGCTACATCTCCTTGAGCCTCCATCAATGGACTAGGCTCTCTAGGATTAGTTTGTCAAATATTATTTTACAAGATTCTTCTCAACTCTAATGAATTTACTCATTGTATCATTGGGTTCATAATACATAAAAACCCCAAAAATGACTATTAGAACTCTGAAAACAAACCATGGCTCATCCAAGCATGACCTCTTCTACTGGTGGCCTTGAGCTTCCCTAAGCTTCCTAGTGGAAAAAACACTTGTAAAAGTCCTCAAATGCTTCTGAAACCTATCACAATGAGTTCAGAGCATCTCAATTAGTCAAGAATGACTATTCATTCACTGAAAATGGATTTTGGCTCCCCTAGGCATGACCTCCTTCAATGGTGGCCCTAAGCTCCCTAGAGCTCCCTAAAACTTCAATGTAGAAAAACTTGCAATAGAAGTCTCAGAATTCCTTTGATAAATGTGCCAATGGATTTAGAACATCCAAAAACCCCTAGCTGGGCTTTTTCGACACCTCATTTGGCCAAAACAATGAAGAAGTTAGACCTCCTGCCATTTTTCTCCTTCAAGCTTGTTGTCTCTGGTTCGCCAAAATGCACTCTTGTGTGAGTAATTTGGCTTCTGGGCATTTCCCATGCCTAAACCCATCACATGCATGCATCTCCACAAAACGCGCCAAATTCTCGCACCGTTAGCGGAATTAGGTCCCCCAAAGGCAAAGGTCTTGGGCGCATGGGGACCATGTGGCCACGTCCCAGAGCAAATTATGGCCCTCGTTGCAAGATTGGACGTGGTCATGACAAGTGGCAGGCAACAGGCTAACCATTTGAAAATTCTGTACAATTAAATGGCAATGGTCATATGGCATGGTCATATGGTATAAACGGGGGTTGGGGCTAAGCCCCAGCCCAAACCCCCATGCCAAAACTTAACATATGCGAGTTTAAATATATATGCAATCATATATATAATAAGAAACACCATGTGGGATAGTGGTAGCCCACCCATTTCCAAAGCACTTCATCCATCGGGGAGGTTCGGGGTTCGACCCCCATGGACTCCACTAAAATTTTAACTCACCAAAATAGGGTGCCACGTGGCACCTCTCAATTTGCCAATAAAAATGCCACGTGCTTTAATTTCATTCATCCACATGTTCACCACCCAACTACCAAATCATCTCCTGCCATGTCAGCATCATGCCATGTCAGTTGTACGGCCCTGCCTTTTCATCTGTACGGATTGTACGAACTGTACATTCAGCAAATTTATGCCTATTTGGCAAACCGAAAAGAATGTGATATCTCACTCATCCGATGTCTGTTTGAACCTGTTCAAAGGGTTTTGGGTTCTTGAGGACGAGGCCTACGCACCTGTCCATTTTGAAGTGATTCTAAGCACTTTGATTTTGGGGCTAAAATTTGACCCCTGGTCTAGATTTTGATCACACCTTCCCACTGAAAGGATTTTGGACCCACAAAAGATGATGATTATCTGCCTGAGCTTCATTAATCTTCTACTTCCAATTTCTATCAACTTATTCTACTTGAAAATTCTTTTGGCAATCACCTGGGTACCTTGACATGCCTTGCACTGCAACTGGCTATGTCCCTCAACAACTGTTCTCTGGCTGCTATTGACCCACTGTTCTCTTTGTGCTTGGAAAATTGTCATCCTTCCCACTAATAATCAAGTCCCTCTTTTGGACATTTGGCGTCAACACAATCCTCTCTACAATGGCTGCCAAATTCTTTCCTGTGACATCTTGTCACAATCCAAGAAAACCATCAATCTTGAAAACAAACTTTATACAAGACTGAAAATGATGCCAACAAAGTCTCTTTTCTCTTCAAGCAAACAGTCACATCTTGTACTTCATCAAAGTACATGGTGTTTTCTTGCATCTTGGTGTACTCAATATTGACTTACAAGCCGACAAACACCATCGACTAAACATAAGTCAAAAGACATGATCGACACAAGTCAAGACTCATTTGAAACATATCGACATTCCCAAAGTCGACATTCATGATACACAACCATGTTACAATCATGAGTCACTCACATTGAAACTATCACAAAGTTCATTGTTTACACAAATACAAAATCACATGCATGTGCATAGCTCTTCAACTCTCCTTCAAGTACAAACATAAGTACATAAACAAAAAAATATGTGGGTGCATAAGAGCTGAAATGAAAAGATAAATGGCTGCATTAAGTGAGTATCATACCCATCTTTTACATCCTCCTGGCGAAGTTGTGCAACAACAAGAATGCCTTCAATAGAATTGCATTCACATGCAAACTTGCATCATACAAGTTATGATAAACTGCTACAACTTGTCATACTTTCAACAGAAATGCATACATAAGGCTAAAAGATGCATCTACAAACAAAGAAATGAAATCCTTACTTGTTCAAGAAATCTAACCATTTCTTACCAAGCCAATTCAATGGTGACTTTTTCTGCTGAAAATCCTCTTCTTGTGAATCATCTTGACTCACATCAATGTTAGAATCTCCTCTTCCATTCTTGCTAGTCTCTTTATCCATCTGCTTCTCATGTTGGGGATGAGTGGTTGGATGCAATGTCCAACATTGGTCAATGACATGACCTCTCTTCTCACAGTGAGTGCAAATATTTTGCATCTTCTTTTCAAGTTGCCATTGCTTGGAAAGTTTCCTGAATTTTTTCAATATTTTCCAACATCTTGAAACATGATGGTTATATAAACCACAATATGTACATGGACTTTTTCTCCCATTTTTACATGAAAATTTACCATGATCAACATAATCAAAAGCAATTGATTTATAGGCAGAAATATACCTTGAACATTCACCTTTATCGCCTTCTTAAGGAGGTGAATTTGAGGAGTTACTAGCTCTCTTTTGAATACCAACAAAAATGTTCTTGTCCTCATGGTTGTCACAACTCTCTTGTTTCACATAGTTGCATCCATCTTGAACACAAACTCTGCATGCTTGAGGGATTGAACTTGCAACAAAAGTTGTTCTTGGAACTATTTCCCTTGTCTCCTCAAATTTGGAATTTGCTCCATCTTTCTGTTCATATCCAAGACCCCTATACTTGGGCCTCTCCTCAACAACAATAGTCTCAACAATGCCTTGTGCATTCTTGTCTAACCCTCTACCTTCATAGCCCATTTTTAACAATAACTTGGACCCTATTCCTCTTGTGTGATTTTCAAAAACACCAAAGCATTCATCTTGATAGGAATTTGAAGAAAAACCAACATTACATACCTCATGTTCATGCATGTACTTGGTAAGGGTTTCCTTTGCCTCATGGAGTTGAGTCTCCATATCATGCAAATTTTCAAGAAGTTGGTGCTTCTCCTCCTTCATGGCCATCAACTTCTCTTGAAGGACAATGCTCTCTTTCCTATCTTCCAACATCTCTTGCACCATATCTCTCATGGTTACAATCGCCTTCAACATCTCTTTGTCAAAGAAATTGGCTAATAAAGATGCATGAGAACTCTCACTGTTTGAAGCTTCCTCCATCCTTGCAAGGTATCAAACTTCAACACAAAACTTGCACAATAATACCAACAACTAAATCTCTAGTTATCAATGGCAATCACATGAGAAAAACTATGCTCTGATTCCACCTGATATGAAAATAGGGGGCTGACTTGTTTTGCTATGCAAGCACCCTCTACTCCATTAAAATAAACTTCAGGACTATGCTCAGTGTCTTAGTTGTTCAAGAGAAATTATGTGTCAAGTTTATGCTTCTTTTAGGTGTTTATGTGTGAGGTATTTGAAAGGTTAAATATGTTGTTTAAATAAATACAACAACAAATATAACCAACAACTCACAACAATAACAACATGATAAAGGAGTTCACCCCCAACTGGGCTACATCTCCTTGAGCCTCCATCAATGGACCATTCTCTCTGGGATTAGTTTGTCAAATATTCTTTTACAAACTACTTCTCAACTCCAATGGATTTACTGACTGTACCATTGGGTTCAGAATACATAAAAACCCCAAAAATGACTATTAGAACTCTGAAAACAGACCATGGCTCATCCAGGCATGACCTCTTCTACTGGTGGCCTTGAGCTTCCATAAGCTTCCTAGTGGAAAAAACACATGTAAAATTCCTCAAATTCCTCTGAAACCTGTCCCAATGAGTTTAGAGCATCTCAATTAGTCAAGAATGACTATTCAGTCACTGAAAAAGGACTTTGGCTCCCCTGGGCATGGCCTCCTTCAATGGTAGTCCTAAGCTCCCTAGAGCTCCTTGAAACTTCAATGTAGAAAAACCTGCAATAGAAGTCTCCAAATTTCTTTGAAAACTTTTCCAATGGATTCAGAACATCCAAACACCCCTAGTTGGGATTTTTTGGCACCTCATTTGGCCAAAACAATGAAGAAGTTAGAGCTCCTGCCATTTTTCTCCTTCAAGCTTGTTGTCTCTGGTCCACCAAAATGCACTCCTATGTGAGTAACTTGGATTCTGGGTGTTTCCTATGCCTAAACCCATCACACACATGCATCTCCACAAAACACACCAAATTACCGCACTGTTAGCAGAATTAGGGCCCCCAAAGGCAGAGGCATTGGGTGCATGGGGGCCATGTGGCCATGTCCTAGCGCAAATTATGGCCCTCGTTGCAAGATTGGATGTGGACGTGACAAGTGGTGGGTGATGGGCTAACTGTTTGAAAATCCCATGCAATTAAATGGCAATGGTCGTATGGCATGGTTGTATAGTATAAATGGGGATTGGGGCTAAGCCCCAGCCTGGACCCCCGCGCTAAAACTTAACATATGTGAGTTTAAATATATATGCAATCATATATATAATAAGAAACACTGTGTGGGCTAGTGGTAGCCCACCCATTGCCAAAGCACTTCATCCATCGGGGAGGTTTGGGGTTCGACCCCCATGGACTCCACTAAACTTTTAACTTACCAAAGCAAGGTGCCACGTGGCACCTCTCAATTTGCCAATAAAAATGCCATGTGCCCTAATTTCATTTGTCCACATGTCTCTCACCCAACTTCCAACTCAGATCCTGCCACATCAGCATCATTCCACATCATTTGTACGGCCCTGCCACATCAGTTGTACGAACTGTACGGACTGTACAGTCAGCAAATTTTTATCTGTTTGGCAAATCGAACAGAACGTGATATCTCACTCATCCGATGTTTGTTTGAACCCATTCAAAGTGCATTGGGTTTGTGAGGACAAGGC
Organism: Picea mariana; assembly: GCA_032191745.1. NCBI lineage: Eukaryota > Viridiplantae > Streptophyta > Pinopsida > Pinales > Pinaceae > Picea > Picea mariana. The sequence continues at coordinate 11,218 of JASDQU010012780.1, forward strand.
CTACGTACATGTCCGTTTTGAAGTGATTCTGAACACTTTTATTTTCGGGCTAAAATTTGACCCCTGGTCCAGATTCTGATCACTAATTGGGAGAATTTTAGGGATTTGGCCATTGATGATGAAATATTCCAAGAACTACTCACATAATAAAATATCCATTAATAGAATAATGGAATAGATCACTCTGATGACAAACCAAAGTTCCACACGATACCAAAAGGAGTGGCCAATCTGGAGAACCTTTTTGACCTAAGGGAAAGATTTAAAGGGCCAAGGAATGCAAAAATAGGAATGAAAAAATAGGGATCTCATGTCCTGTATATGAAACTATAAACCTAGGAACCCCCGAGAACCACAAGAATTTCAATTTGGGTAAGACAATGTCTAAAGAAGATAGGAAAATTTATCTCAAACAATTTAAGGAATATCAAGATGTCTTTTCCTAGTCCTACCGAGAATTGAAAACTTATGATACTCACATTATCCAACACACAATCCCGTTAAAGTCTGGAGTAAAACCCTTTCAACAAAATCTTAGAAAGTGGTTCCGAACACTTTTATTTTTGGGCTAAAATTTGACCCCTGGTCCAGATTTTGATCACTAATCGAGAGAATTTTAGGGATTTGGCCATTGATGATGAAATATTCCAAGAACTAATCACATAATCAAATATCCATGAACAGAATAATGGAATAGATCACTCTGATGAAAAACCAAAGTTCCACATGATACCAAAAGGAGTGGCCAATCTAGAGAACCTTTTTGACCTAAGGGAAAGATTTAGAGGGCCAAGGAATGCAAAAATAGGGAGCTCATGTCCTATATATGAAACTATAAACCTAGGAACCTCCAAGAACCCCAAGAATGTCAATTTGGTTAAGACAATGTCCAAAGAAGATAGGAAAACATATCTCAAACAATTTAAGGAATATCAAGATGTCTTTTCCTAGTCCTACCGAGAATTGAAAACTTATGATACTCACATTATCCAACACACAATCCCGTTAAAGTCTGGAGTAAAACCCTTTCAAAAAAATCTTACGAAGTACCATCCATCTCTGGAACCTCTGATGTATCAAGAGCTGAAGAAATTATTAGATGCCAAGATTATCTTTAAGGTAAGACACTTTGCCTGGGTAGGAAATGTGGTGCTTGTCAGAAAGAATTCTGAAGAGATCCTCCTGTGTGTGGATTTCAGAAACCTTAACAGAGCATTGAAGAAGGATAACTATCCAGTCCCACCCATGGAACAAATTCTAGAGATAGTATCTGGCTTTGATATTTTTCCCTCCTAGACAGTTTCTCGGGATATAACCAGGTCCTAGTTTCAGAAGATGATCGATTTAAAACTACCTTATGGACCAAGTGGGGAACCTTTGCTTATAAACGTATGCCTTTTGGGCTGATTAATGCAGGATAAACCTTCCATAGGGATATGGATGTAGTTTTTCGGGGGTTGATTAACAAGTGTGTGGTAGTCTATTTAGATGACGTAATAGTATACTCAAAAAACAAGGAGGACCACATTCAGCATTTGACTCAGATTTTTGAAAGGTGTAGAAAGTATGGAATATCATTAAACACTAAGAAAACCATCTTTGGTGTAGAGGAAGGAAAGCTATTAGCTCATGTCATATCACAAGGAGGAATTAACATCGACCCTGAGCATATAAAAGAGATAGCTCAACTCCCCTTTCCTCACAATAAAAAGGCCATATAATCCTTCTTTGGGAAAATCAACTTTGTGAGGAAATTTACTTCTGACTTCGCTGAAACAGTTAAACCTTTACAAAAAATGATTTGCAAAGATGCAAAGTTTAAATGGGATGATGGAATGAAAGGATCTTTTAACAACATCAAAACTACAATATCCCGAGCACCAGTACTACGAAGCTCTGATTTCAGCAAAGATTTCTTCATTTGTACCTTTGCTTTTGACCAATCCTTGGTCGCAGTACTTACCTAGAAGGATGATGAAAACAATGAGGCATCAATATCATTTATGAGAAATAACCTTCAAGGAGCTGAATTGAACTATTTGACTATAGACAAACAGGCTTACGTAGTTTATAAAGTGGTCAAACATTTCAGATCCCGTATCCTAAAGAATCACACTAAAGTCATAGTCCCTCACCCTGGAGTCAGATATTTGTTCACCCAACAAGAAATGGGAGAAAGGAGGGGAAATTGGATGGAAGTCGTTCAAGACTTTGATCTAGACACAAAACCTACCAAAATAGTCAAGGGTCAAGGATTGTGTAGACTGGTTGTCGAGGCCCAAGATCTGGTCAATGCAGAATAATCTAGTTTGGAAAACGAGTTGTCATTATGGTGCAGCGAAGCCTTATATGTACCTCCTAGGAAAGAATCCTAGTATGGGAACTTGTCTTATCTCCTGCATCATGGAACTTGTCCATAAAACCTAAACCCTAGAGAAAGGAGAGCTCTCAAGTTAAATTCCACTCAATATCGCCTCATAAATTATGTGCGTTTTTGCATAAACTATGATGAAGTACTCCTTAGATGTATTGAACATGATGATGCCGAAAAGGTACTGAAAGAAATCCATGACGACCCGTCAAGTGGACATTTTGCAGGAGAAACCACATCTCACAAAATATTAAGGGTTGGTTATTATTGCCCTACTTTGTTCAAGGACGCTCATGCATATTCCAGGAAATCTAAATCTTGTCAAGTGAACATCGGTAGGAAAAAGAGAGCAACCATTCCACTCCATTCGATGACCATATCCAAACCATTCGATCAATGGGGAATAGACCTCATAGAATAAATTACTCCCAATTCTTTGAAACAACATAAATATATCTTGACTGCTACAGATTATTTTATGAGATGGACGGAGGCTATCTCTCTCACACACATTAATCAAAAGGTAGTAATACAATTTTTAGAATAACAATTGATAACAAGGTTTGGATTTCCCTTTGTTCTCGTTTTTGACAATGTTGTCTACTTTTCTTCCATGCTCTTGACAGAATTCTTCCTTGATAAGGTGATCATAATAAGATATTATGCAAACTACTATCCGCAAGGGAATGGGGTAGCAGAGTCAACCAATAAAAAACTGGTGAGAATTTTAAAACAGATAGTTATTGAAAATCAGAGGAATTGGCATAATTTACTTCATAATGCCCTATGGGTCAATAGAGTAACACCTAAAGAAGCCATACGAAAATCTTTGCACTTTCTAGTATATGGGAAAGAAGTCATTCTTCCATGTAGCTTCCATCTTTACATCTTTCCCAGACATCAAGAGGTCAACCCTCATCTACTCTACAACAAAGGATTGATACCCTTCTCATGCTGGATAAAGAAAGAGAAAAGGATAAAGTTAAGTTCACTACTCATTAGCAGGTATTTAAATGATGTTTCGACAAACATAAGGCCAAAGAAAAGAAATTCAAAGTAGGAGACCTAGTCTTGAAGTGGGATAAAGTAAACGAGTCCAAAGGAAAACACTCAAAGTTCCAAAAGCTATGGCTCAGACCTTTTCAGGTGGTCGAGAAGATCCAGGCAGGAACATACCAGTTGCAAAATATGAGGGGAGAATCTAACACCCTCTCGGTGAATGGCTAGGCCTTAAAACAATACTTCTCCTAAAAAAAATTAAAAAAAATAAAAATAAAAAAGTGTGTCTTTTGATGCTTTGTTTGAGTTTTTTTGTCTTTTTAGCATACATTTTGATCAGGATGAGTGTGTGGGTTTAGGAAAGACCGACTGCGAACTCCTTTTTTATTGCTTTCTTTTGCTTGTTATTTTATTTTAAATAAGTTGTGTTTCATAAGAAAGTGGTTGACTTTAATAAATACGGTAAATCAGACTCTTCTCCTGACGTACACTTACATGAAAAATAAGAGACGTTGGGAAAATACATTTTTTTCAAAATCATATTTGTCTTTGTAAGCATACTACCTGGGGAAGTGATGAAATATCTTCCTAGTGGCCTAAAAATGATAAATGGAAAGATGGCTAGATGGAAATAATCACATGTACCTATGGACAGAGCTAGGAAAATCTCCACCTTAACACTTTAACCTTGTCAAAAAACAGATATCCTCCTCTCTGACTCACTCTCAGTATTTATGCCAGAAAAAAGATGATCCATAAAAATAGTGTAAAGTTCGAGAGGGTATGCAAACAACTTCGTCGGGGCTATGGACACTCACTGACAGCGGAGCAAGGTCTGTGATGTCGGGGTGACTCTATCAGGGCTATGGATGCTCGTTGGCAGTGGAGCAACACCGTAAGGAAGGAATGATAGTTAAATGGCCTCATGCCAATGGATGCCATGGTCGGCTCTTGTCTAGAAAGGACATGGATTGAGGTTAAAAGGAAAGAGGGTGGAAAAGCTAAACCGCATAGGAAGATCCAAATTTACAGACTCGGGAACTTGTGTACACATTGATAGAAAAGGTTCTATTGAAAAGGAATAGAATAAGTTCAGATGGTTTTTCAACCATTTTTCACAAGCTAAGAATAAGGGAAGGAGAAGAGATTCTTCTTTCACCCAGAGAATGTCCATTTGTTGAGCACTGAGCACACCCTAAAAGACTTTGCGAAATTTATTTCCTTTTGGGTACCACTTATCATTTTTGAATCAGAGCCAGTGTTGTGGGATGGATGGATTTATATGTTTTTATTGATTCTTGTCATCGATTAATCTTGTTTGGTTTGAAGTTATTGACAGATTGAATTTTTTTAGTAACATGGCATGAAGGGCCTAAAATGTACATGGTTTAAAATTTTTCAATGGTTGTCGATCGAAAAATTATGGTCTATAGTACAGTTCTTTAACATCACCTATACGATTTTGGCATTGGTGAGATCCAAGATACAAATCAAAAATATGTACAACCATCACAAATCGTCGATCATCGATACATTTTCGGCATCAACATGATAGGACGTTGTAGCCAAGGATGTATGTATAAAGGAAAATCCTTGAGGGTGAAATGAAATGCTCCTCACTCCGCTCCTGCCTCGTTTTTCCTATACCTTCTTGAAAATAACTCTTCTTTTGGTTGGTTGAGTCAATTTCCCATTACTAAATGACTTGGTTTTTCATCATTATCTTTCTTGATTGATTCTTTGCGCAAATTGTTTCAGTTTTCTTGAAGGATAATTGCATGCCATGATTTGGTTCGAAATACTTGTCATCATGTTTTCCATTGATTGAGCATGCAACATGTCCACCAATTTTTTTTTTGTGCGCAGGAGACATCTAGGACCACCAAGTCCTTTGTATGCGTAGTAAGCTTCCGCAGAAAAGACGCAGTAATTCAGAGCAGTCCATTTCGGGCTTAGATTTCAAGACAAACAGACAGGTCAAATATTCAACAACGGATATATAACATTTAATGCATATCAATGACTCTCGTGCATGCGGAGTCTCAAACTCATGTGTGGTTTAATAGCAAAGTTACAAAAACTTCACTCAACGACTTTGGCACCGAAATGTCCGAGCTCATCTTTGTCGAAAACTCCTGAATGTTGAACCGCTGCATCGCTTCGTAAAATCATCCATCCAAGAGATCTCCACACTTAGCACTCAAAAATCTCGAATGCTGAAACACCAGAGCCATGTGGCATTAATCAGTTGAGACATGTGGCATTCATCAGTTGAGACACGTGGAAATTATTTTAGACACCTTTGGTTACATCATCTTCCCATTTGTGGGTGACACATGTCACCCTTCTTTCTGTGACATGTCAACGATATGACATCAGACTGCCACGTCAAATCCCGGAGATCAGCCATCTGGGAGGTTTTACTTCAAGACAAGCGCAAATCATTGAAGTGTTGAAGAGCTGAAGAGCCGAAGTACCAAAGAGACAAAGACACATGGCATCCATCGATTGCCGACACGTGGCACTTTTTTAAGGTCATTTGGGTTACATCATCCACTATTCTAGGTGACACATGTCACTATCTTTCATGTGGACATGTCAACAACAGTTATGTCATGTGGACACGTTAGATCTGAGAGATCGCCACTATAGAAGATTTCAATTCAAATCAACACAGAAACTCCCGAACCTCGAAGTGTCGAAGTGCCGAAGAGTTGGAGACGCATGGCATCCATCAGTTGAGTCGTGTGGAACTTTCCTGTTAGGACATGTGGCACTCATTTCAAGCATATTTGGGTCCGTCATCTGTACTATTTCAAGTGACACGTGTCACCCTTCTTTCTGTGACATGTCAGCGATATGACGTCAGGCCACCACGTCACTCTGGGAGTTTAGCACTATGGGGAATTTCAACTCAAAGTGAGCACAGTTCTCTGAACCCATGAATTGTCGAAGTATCGGATCCTTGAACAATCGAAATGGGTCCCGAACTACCATGTCACTCCGCAACATTGTAACTCTAGGAGATTCTCAAACTCAACATCCATAGCTCACAAAATCCTGAATTGTCGAAGTGTCGAAACACCAAATGTTTAAGGATAAATCCCANCTGGGCCTCGAGGAGATATGAATATTCTGCACTCCAAATCCCCCAAACGTCGGATTTCTAAAGTGGCTCACCCACATTTATGGCATGTTTTGAAATTTTTAAAAAGGGGCACAAAACCAGGAATGGATAAACTACATGTCCAGACTACATAAAGAATATCAGAGGCTCCAGAAAACGTCGATGACTTATTTCTTTCCTCAAGGGGATACGTGGGGGAAAAACACTGCCAACATCCAACTATCTCCCAGTGGCCTCCAATAGCATGATGCATGCCAATGCTCAATACAGAACACAACTCTGTCAATCCCAGTCATTTCCTGCCAAATATTGGTTCACCCCAACATGCGCATTAGTCTAGCTTCAGTTCTAGTAGCAGTTTAATTGTTCAATTGAAAAACTCTTTTAAATTCATACATAATAAGTGGTATTTTTTGTGTGATAATAACCACTCCTTTTGTTAAGTCAAGTTCAGAGTATTCATTAACATTCTCCAACAGTGTGTTTTAGTTAAGTTAATAAGTTGTTTTACAACCGATGTGTAGAGCTAAGCCTCAGTTCTACACTGGTCAAGTGCCTCCATATCTGTGATAAATAGACATCTTTTGTATGTTAGGGGGTCGATGGTTTTGGAGAGAAAGACTTTTTCTGAATTTTGTAAGAGAACTATTTATGTGCAAATTATTTTTATTAAGAAGTTTTATTTGAAGCCAAAACAATTCTTTCATCTAAGGTGTGAATGTGATTGGACCAAGGGGGATTATCTCTGTCCGTGGATTCAATATTTATTGTTGTATTGAGTAAGAGTTATTGTGTCTTCTATTTAAAGTTATCTTATGATGTTGCAACAGTTCTTTTATTCTAGTTGATGAATAGAAATCGATTATGTTAACCTTTGATAGATAATAGAGCATTGAAAATTAATTTTCTTGCACCAACTTCTTGTCACGTGTATATCTTGTTTATGTGAATGTTATCTCAAACAATGTTGAATGTCTACTAATCAAAATCATATTAATGCAAGTTTGAAGTATTTTAGATCTTCTTCCTCTGCATGCTATGGTATAAAGGTTATCATTCAACCCATCCTTCACCCAACACATAGTTAGCTTCCCTTTGTCATCTAGTTTATAGCTCTATCTTTATTTTGTTATAAACATTAGAAAAGAACCAAAAAGAGAATTGCATAGCCTGAGGAAAGGCTTAACATAAAAGACATATATGTCAATCACAATTAAATCCCATTGATAATTCTAGCCAGATCACGAATCTGGAGAACCTTACCACTCATCAAACGCTTATGAGTCTAATTGGGCCTCTTAGGCGTGTTTGGTTCCTACTGTTGAGTTAAATGGATCTCAGACCCCTCAACAAGACTATCTTCAGAAGAATATGAGATGAGAGTGGATGTTGACATACAAGATTCAAGTATTGCAGAGAATCAGTGAACAAGACTTTTGTTATCAGGAATCTATGAGCCAGAATTGAAGCTACATCTATATTAGCGACAATCCCAGAAGCCAGAGTTAGAGCCATATTTCAAAAACAGGCAAAAGTACATTGACCTAATATCTTAGATCTAATATCCAAGAGGAATATTGAGTTCCAAAATATTCAGGGAGAGGGAAGAGTGAAGAAGCTTCATCACTAAGTTATTGTATAGGAGCACTGTAGTAAGGTGGAAGAGTGAATTAGAGTTATCATCACTAAGGTGTTGAATATCTATATTTTTGGAGGTCCAAAAGTTCTTCAGTGGGAACGTGTGGTCGAGGAGGATCCAGAACATTCACAAAAGGTCCAGGAAGATCCAGAATGCTCATAAAGGTCCAGGAGGATCCATAAATACCAAAATTTCAACTATCCCAAATTCTCTCGAAAACTCCATC
>JASDQU010012780.1:59796-72518 GCA_032191745.1 Picea mariana
AATTTAGAATTGGTTGAAGTAGTTGAACCAACTCATTAGTTAAGTTAATTAAAAGACTCAACCAACTTTAGTTAGGTGGAAAAGTAATAATCATAATAAAGGTCATAAATAAATAATAAATAGTAGGTGGGACCCCTTGTAACTCCATTTAGCTCATAACAATCATAACATAACTATTTAGTTAAGTAAACACCTCCTTGTGTCTCCCATCCACATATCCACATTTGACAATTTAGCTAATGACATTTGAAATTATTTTCAAAAAAATATTACTCATGTAACCAAAAATAAAACATGTTGTCCAAAGTTTCCTAAAGTCAACTGTCATCAACAATAGATAAAAATAAAAACTCAAAAGCCATATTTCCCACTCTACAATGCAATATTTCCTTGATTATTGTTGTCACCCTTTGATTTTCCTGAATTTGCCTTTAGCTGCGTCGAGCCCTTAGGCCTAATCTCATTGATCACGTGGGAACAATCGTCCCTCAAATGCATCTGGGAAGACATGGATCTGTCAGATCCATTGGAGGGTGAGGAAGGGGCAACAGTGGATTTTCCTTTGTCAAGGGCATGGTGGGCCTCAGTTTTCAATCTCTTGCTAGCATGGGAGGATTTCACTGGTGAGTGAGGATAAGCTTGGACAATCTGGTTGTTAGGCAAAGGAGAAGGCAAGGACAAATTGGGCCAGCCACGATGTTGGGAGATTGTCAGGTAGACAATCTCTTGCCATCCATCATTTTCAGGAATATCGGGTTGCAATGAGACGTGAGGGGGAACATGGATACCAAGGGCTTGTGAAAATTGGAAAGGAGGCCTTTCAGGCCTATGTTGGACTACTTCCTGCCCAATCCAATTGAAAAATTTGGCCTGAAACAATTGGTCAAGCTCTTGTGAATCAACATCAAAATGTATGGAGAACTTGGGCCTTCTTGTGCCCCTGTACTAATTACCTCTCCCTCTATTTCCTTGGCCATGGCTACCTCGGTTAAAAGAACTCATTCCTGCATGTGTGATTGATTATAAAATAGAATTTTAAATAACCATACATGACAACTCTTAAAATATGAAATAGATTTGTCTCAGCGATGTATCAGAGTCATGCAATCCAATCCATACAAATTGTTTTATTGTTTATCAATGAGTAGGGGGTGAATAAAGGGTCCTGGGATATGTGAGGGGTTTGTATTGAGCAAAACATGATATGATGAGGGGGGGGGGAATGATTACTGCTCAAAGACAACAACAATCAACTATAACCAAGAAAAAATCACTGTAATTCAACCAAGACACTACTACTACCAAACTGCTTTAACACGGAATTTTCTTGACTGTAATCAATTTTAGAACAGGGAGTGAAAAATGAATGTGGGAAGGCGATGGGGTTGTAATTAGCAAAAAGATAAATAATGGTGGGGAATGAGAGTGGGTATTGTTCACAAAATTAATCAAGTAATCCATATATTCATTCTGTTAAAAGCAGATGCACTAACCAACAATCATTGTGACCAAATAACAATTACTGTGTATTTAACTAGTTCATTGTTCATAATCAAATGTCCAACACAATGCCATCACAAGACAGTATGCATTCCACACGATCTGTAAGGAAATTTTATTCCTTTCATTTATCCACCTTGCATCTTATAGCAATTCTCAAATGTTATAATATTAACCATTTCCACTTTATTAACCATCAGAATCAACCACTGCCCACACCTTGCTTCAACCAAAAAATACACTCAGAAGTCATGTTTCAAAATTAACAATGAAGACATAGTGTCACTACAATCGGGCCTGTCATTTAAAATACAATAAACATGTATAGTGGACAGCCAACCCAATAATCCATATTTTATTTGTAAAACCCTGACTCGTTATTTAAAAAATGGACAACGGCCACCATTCCAACTCATGCCATGTTGTGGAAACACACAATAATTCAACCAACGCCAGTGTAAAATGGTGACTATACAAACTCAATTTAACGTGACTGTGAATAATAAAAAATATGGGCTATCCATCCAACACAACGAGGTATCGACAGCATGCCTGTCTTCATAAAACAAATAATCGAAAGAAACAAAGTTGTGCTTAAAACTCTATGACTATCTCTGAGTTTGGAACCCAAAAATATCCATATTATACACAGTGGGAAGCCACCCAAAACACCATGATGTGACATTCCCATTTTAAAATTCTAAACATACAGTCACAGTATTAACTTAACCCATCGTGTTGAGCTATGAATCCAATATAGTGTTGTTTCAAATTAATCAAATTGTGACCAACCATGTTGTGTAAAATCGGGCTCATGCAATCAAATAATCATAATTCATACAATGGACGGATTGCTATAATCATCCCGGTTGCAATAACTATTTGGCCCCAAAATAACTCATAGTTACAATGACCATTTATTCATTGTGTAGAAACACCACACACACAAATGCAGTATGTGCGAGCATGAATTAGCAATTGTAACCAATGCCAAGTTAAACATCCAAATAATCCTTAGTGCAAAAATAGTGTGACTGTGTATCAACCAATCAATCAAACATGTTGTGGAAACCATGCATACCCACGCATCGACATGGAACGAGGTTGTTACCTTCTTAAATAAACAATATCAGGTTATCAAGCACAAGGAGAGTGATTGTGTATCTGGACTTCCCAATTAACAATGCAGGGTTATTTGATTTAATAACACAGGCAATGACTACATATCAAACCAACACGACCGTCATAAGACCAAATAGGAGATTTTGTACCCAATTTTGTCGAAAACACACAACCATCCAATAATAACCAATTAGTAAACCTAACGGACCACGCCAATCTTCTCTATCAACTCTTAGACCTATGGAGTTAAGGGTTTGATCTGTGACCAACACAGAAAAAGCTAGAGCCAACTCCCTTCAATGGTGAAAACCTTCGAGACCAACGGCGCATACACAAAGAGAACCATGACTTATTCGTGGACAGGTAACAAATCTCGTAACAGGAGGGCTATAATAGTGGAGCAAGGCTCCAACTCGGCCAGTGATGGTACTTAACACACGCAGGGTATAACCCTCATGGTTCTCAATCAAACAACCACAACGTTGAAGTGAAGACAGGGTCGAGGAAGAACAAAATAACCCATTGCATAATCTTTAGTGGTGGAAACAAACCAATGCTCAAGACGCAGTGACACAAAGAGCTTCCAAACATTAAACCTCATAAACTACAGAGACTGGACATAGCGACGAATGCGTGAGGATAGCCAGGCACCCAAGACCAAACAAAAACCCTCCAACTAAACCAACAAGGATAACATAGATCCCTTATGGTTTCTAACACCCAGGATGGCCCAATACACTATAACTTCAGACATTATCATAGAGAAAGCCACCAACAATTCATTCCAAGATCACAATTTTACACAGTTGCAGTACTTAAGGAAAACACAACCCATACATTCAAGCCAATATCCATTTCATAAACAGAGAAGACTCATGGATGGACAAAAAAATACATACCTATGATCGAAGCACCTTAAAACGTGATATGACCAAGCAATTCCTTTCTTCTAGGAAATCGGAGCATAACCACAACAACAAGGATGAACAATAGCCCAATTAGGGTGGCGACCAGCTAAGGAGTAAAGGTGACATGTAGTAAATGCACGTCGCCTCCATTCATAGTCCATTAACTTCTTAGTACATGCCAACAAGCCTTTCATTTACACCACTAATCACATAATGTATCGAAACCATCACCCATCAATCACACAACCATATCATACTCCTAACTTATGCTATAACACAAATAAACCATGTTCCATATAACACAACAAATTGCATAAGCATTAGCAACTTTCACTTTGTCAAATGCACCACCCACATATTATCCTACCATATGCATAGTAACCATATAACCCAATAAAATCACATAACCATTTATTTGCTAGCTAGGATTTAACCATAATCATTTTAATCTTTCATGCATGTAGTATAGTATATAGGATAGTTTAAATTCTTCCCTTTGCATTTGTTGCATTGTTTCTCATTTCTTTCCAATTGATCGTATGTGTCATTTATAACATGTTTATTTTATAGGTCTCCTAGTAATAGATCCCAATAACAGATAGCAATTATAACAAGGATTACATAGGCCACTTGTAAAATAAAGAACCAATACTTCATAAGTCCAATCCATATCCAATAAAAACGAGATCTCGTCAACCATGTAAGCAGTGTCGAACATCAACACAACATCAAATAAGGACCAGACCTGATTTCCAATCTACAAGGAGTCCCACCTACTAGTATTATTTATCTTTTATAATAATAGGTTTTAGAAACACTTTGCGGGAAAAACTTTGTTGATGATTTCAATCGTTAACAGGTTGGTTCCTACATATTACTGAGTTGGTGCTCAGCTAAGGTGATTGATGTCTCCTACAAGTTGGTGCTTGCAAACAATGTCGTTGTATGTTGGTTCCTATAAGCATTTTTTAGTTGGTGCTCAGCTAAGGGGATTGGTGTCTCCTACAAGTTGGTTCTTGCAAATATTGAAGTTGTAGATTGGTGTCTACAGACATTGCTGAGTTAGTGCTCAGCTGAGGAGACTGGTGTCTCCTATAGGTTGGTGCCTGCAAATTTTGTAACAGTGGGTTGGTGCCTACATGATATTATAAAGATAACTTGTGTGGTTTTCTACCATTTGGGTTTCCACGTTAAATCTTTGTGTATTGTGGGTTGTATGGTTGTATATATTTGTCATTAACTGCCTATGGCTAGTAAAGTAATAAATTGATAAATATTATAATAAAATGAAAATATTTCCATACTGATTCACCCCCCCCCCGCCTCAGTATAAGTAAGTGTGTCAACACTTCCATACTTTATTAGGACTCTCCTTCTCTCTAAAGCCAGCTAAGTCACCTCCACTTCAATTCCTAGGTGGAAGATTTATATTCTACAAACTCCATTTCAAAGCAGGGGGTTCTCTAGATAAAGGCTTCCTAAAATTACACCTTTCTTCGATACCACAACTATGTCGCTCAAGGCTGCTTGCTAGCCGGCCAGCTATCTTTACCAAGCTTTTATTCTCCCAATCCCTGGGTGTGGACAGGATGATTAGTTGGACCTCCATTGGATCTGGCAGTTCCATAAATAATGCTCCCATGCATTGCATGATTGGGAGATCGGGGCCAATTCCTAAATTCATAGTTTCGATCAAGGTATCCTATCCTAGGGACCAACCCAACACGGAAGTCAATGTTGTCACTAGTAATCAAGATCGGTATAGGAAATTGAGGGATAACAGGAAGAATGATAATGCCACTAAGAACTTTCGCCCGCCCAGCCTATCAAAAAAGTCATCAATCAAGTCAGCACTTCTAATCCATCCACTTCTAGCCAATCCATTAAGGCTAATCATGATGACAAGTCTCAAGAGGTAATCACTCGCTTCCAAGCCAAAATATTCCACTCTCCATAATTGTTCAAGACTGCGACTCCAACCTATTAGAACATAATACATGAGCTCTATAATAACCCTAAGTATATCTCCTATATCGAACTTGGAACCTCTATCGGAGACCTTCCCAAGCACCAGAGCATTTCACTACCAATATTCCAGTGAAGGTTTATATCCTACAAGCTTTCCATTTCAAAACAACACTTCCCTATGTAGAAGGGGGGGTTCCTATAGCCACACGGGTACTCACTAAGGGTTCAAGGGCACTTTGTTACCATTCTCCCAAGGAATATTTATATCTTGCAATATTTCCATTCAAAGGCTTGCAATTTCATAGGGTCATGCCCAATATTAACACCACTCACATAAGCATTCACTTTTACCTTACTAGATAGTGAAAACAATCATGCATAATCCATTTTACTCAAGAATTCAACCATTATTTAATTTATTCATATTCAACATATAAACAATAAATCATATATCTACATCACCAAGCATACATCAGACACAACAATTTACAATACTTATATGTCCAGTGAAGGGTTTACCTAGCTGACTGACTGAGAGAAGAATCCTTTCCTCCCAATCGTAGGCTATGCCGCACTTCATCTTTCTACAACATGTCACCCCCATTCCAAGCTATGATACCACAAGGGGACTGATTCGACTAACTGTCAAATTGAGAAGATGGTTTAGGAAGGTTACTCTCCTTCCTCCACTRGAACCAGCAGAAGTTTCCCTCTTCCCACTGAGCTCACGRCCTCCATGGGTTTATCAGGAACCTTCCCAACTGGATTTCCTCCACACAAGGGAGTCCCTTCTCTACTACACAATTCCTCGGTGACCTCCCCTTACCRATGTCAATTTCTCTCTAGTAGGTACCAATTCATGACCCTCTACTGCTATARTCTRGATCTGTGTCTTCTCTACTCYAGGGTGACCATTAATCTCCTTGGGMAAGCTTTTTGTTTTCCTCACAAAAACATCCCAACCACTTTTCTAATCATAACTGTGTGCATGAATCTCTCCATTCATCGCACCATATGTTGGTGAGTCTACAACTCACTCTGTTTGCAATGGATCTCTGTGAAAAAATTGTTTGTTGAGAGTTTKCACRATGGTTCTCACTTATKTTTTCCTTGATGCGACTATTCTCTTTGTTTTCCCCTGATTCCCCCCTTTTTTCTCATCTCTAYGTGATGTTTTTCCACYTTTGGTCTCTTCTTCCACTCGTTCCTCAGGATTCCTRTGGTCTATTGTTAGATGCAACCTCCGRTCAGGGTCACGAGTTTRAAGGGGMAATYCAGGTACATTCTCATGTCARGTTTCAATTGACCCTTTGCTTCTTCTAGCACCATATCTTGTCAACAGTTATAATTGCTTCTACCACCAATCCTTATCTCCATAACTGGTCATGTGGTTACATGTACTCTAGGTACGTTTGTAGGTGATGTGTTCATATTTGCAGGTGTAGGTTGGAATGCTAAGCAAGCTTCCTATTTTCTTCATTGAAACTTCTCCATTCCACCTCACCAATCCCACTTGTCATATCATGGTTAGTACTCAAGGCTCTTTCCTTCTCAATCAGTTGTCTGGTGTTTTATCAATCATAACATAATTACATGCTTCATAATCATATTACATGAATTCTTAACATAATTACAATCATGGGGGGAAACAAGGTGTTATACTTGGGGTCTTGGAAATGATTTGACGTGCTCCTGAAAAAATCCACAGCACAGGAACACACACGCACAAGAACGCTCAACACATGAACATGCACACATTCCTAAAAAATCCTATCTGAAAAGTGTGTGTGGAAGTTTGGTGAGCATTGAGGCTATATGATTAGTAACGTGCATGTGTTTCTAAGAACATGTGTCTGTTCCTTCGCACCTTGTTACCACTTTTTTGTCCATCAACTTCTTGCGGACACCTAGAAACCCTTCACTGTTCATATTCATCACTGGTATAAACCTCTCTTCAAATTTATCCCAAAGTAGAAACCCTTCATGGTTCAAATTCCAACCATTCAAAATCATGATAGGTATAAAGTTCTCCTCAAATTGATACATGGAAAAAAAATATGAGATTTATAAAATTAAAATTAAAAAATCATAACAAAAAAATAATCTTGTGTGTGTGTGTGTGTGTGTGTGTGTGTGTGTGTGTGTGTGTGTTATCGGACTAATCGGTAAGTGAAAACACAAACATATCTCCCTAGTTTCACCCTGAAACTAGAACAAAAGAAGACAGAATATAAAACTTTCCCTAAGTTTTAATTATCAAGCATACTAACTAACAAGAGATAAATGGCATACCTTTTCAATGTCGTTTGTCCTCGTTAGTGTCATCCTCGCTCCATTCCAAGGCTTATGGGATGTTGAACCTGTAAAAAGACACAAGCCAACGAAGTGAAAGAAACAACATATACTCAACAAAACCTATGTATGTGATCAAGGAGTCATACAATAAAATAAGACAAATTTTATGGGAAATAAATATATCATTCTATTAAAGAATGTGGAAGAAAGATACAATCAGATGCCTTGATGTTGTCAGGCTCCTTCCAACAATTCCTTGCTTCCCACACACTTCTTCTCCATGGATTTTGAGATCAAAAATCTATCTTGACAAAGCAAAGCTCAAAGCCAACTTACAAGCACCAAAAACTACAATCTACAAAACTCAATAACTTTCCAACTCCAAAATCCATAGCCAACTCAATCCAACTTTCCCCATGAGAACTCCTCTCCTTTTATAGGCTGAAAAGGATAGGGTGAGGAGGTTAGGATGATCCCAAGATATCAAGGATGTGACTCAAATCCAAATCGATCGGAGGCCACCTCACCCTCGAACCTTCTCTTCTAGAAGGATCGAGAAGATTCTATTTTTTCTTCATACGAAAATTGTCGCACTCTTAACATTTAGCAAACTGCGATGACATCGCAGGCCACTATGGTGCAAACTACGATGATCCTAGATCGTCGCACCCTTAACACTAATCAAAGTGCGATGATCCCTTTTTCTAAGGTTTTTGACAAAGGAAAAGTATAATTCCATCTCTCTGGGAAAATGTATCTTCATTCTTCTTTAGGGATTCAGGCCATTGATCCTTCTCAAGACAAAGGATAGGTTTACATCATTAACGGTCATAGGGGGACGAAAATAATGTGTAACATAGATCCCCCCAAAGTATGAAGTTAGAACAGAGTGATAGCTGAAATACTTTGTCGAGTGTGTGTTGGGAACAAGGAACACGTCTGTCGAAAACCTGCCAACAAACAAGGAAATAGTACAATAATATGTCATCACTGAGGTAGGAATTCCCATACTCAAAATAAAAATGACCCAAATCATAAATTATGACATGAAAATATCCATGTCAAGTAATACAGGTCATGGCCACCAAACATACACTATGGATCCATGCCATTATAACTCAAATTTGAACATAGCCACCAAAAATATAGTGTGGATCTATGTGTTAAAGCCTCAAATTTGAACATAGCCATGAGACATACACTGTGGATCTATGAAAAATTATAATTTGAATATACTCCAATGCAACCTGAATCTGTCAGAAAAGATCTAAGATCTTCATCTCCACAACTCTATAGTATGAATCTAACCATGTGAATACATGTACTGAAGTCGAACATGATCGAAACCACTTGATTACCGGTCATTAATGAATATTGTTAACAAGTGTGAGGGAAATCACCATTAATGTCAATGAATCCCAAGGTACACAAGTACAATCCAACGAGTGTGAATTTATGAGCTGAAGTCGAACACTCGGTGGAATCTCTCGATCAGGGGTCAATAATGAAAGCCCATTGTCGAAAGTGAGGAAACCTCTCATTGAGGCATGCAAGTTCCAAGGTACCAATTAGTTTCTAAGTCTAATTCCTGGATAATGAGCTGAAGTCGACATAAAAAGACTCAACACAGGAGAGCCTTAATGTATCCCCCATCAATGACACGAAACGGGTAAAAATATTTGAAGTAGATCAGAGTAACAAGTGACTTGGGACTAACTCATGGATGGTCGATGCCATAGAAGGCTTAAGGAATGCAGAAATGGCCGATGCAATAGAATGCTTTCCGAGTTGAACTTCTATTTGAACATATTGATGACATGACAACTGTCTTGGAAAAACTGACTCAACAACAGGGATCATGGACCAATTTGTAATCTTTTAAAGGAGTATGATTAGGAGACAAGTAGGTTTTCCAACCTAGACACAAAACGAGTGAAAGGGTGTCATGTTCAAAAGTGAATCTTCCATAGAATACAGGTTTAGATACATTTCTTTCCCAATTTTCCCCCCACCATTTCTAGCAAGTACCTCTTTATTTTTACACAATCTTGAGGAGGATAACATATGCTTGAATTGTAATCTCATCCTTCGGATGAGTCCTTCATAGTATATTTAACGAACCCTAGGAAGGAGTGGTTTGGTCCCATATGGGCCTTTCGATGTTTGTTTTACGAGTCCAAAGAAAGAAAACTAGGTGGTCATTTCATATTTATGGAGTTTGAAAAGAACTTAAAGAAAACTCCAAAATGTCCTTTTTTGTAAAGTAGACTGATGAGACCGAAAAAGAGATAAACTATCACTCAACAAACGTTTTCTTAAAACACTTGAATGAGCGTGAAAAGAACAAGATCGCTCGACAATATTTTCATGTTTAGAGAGTCTGAAAAGAGCTTAAAGGAAACTCCAGAGGATTCATTTTTCGTATAACCTTTACGATTCTGAAAAAGTGATAAAATTTTACTCAGTTACATTCTCTTGTATTTACAAGCACAAGAAAGAACAAATACTAATCTCGAGATTGTTTTCATTTTTATGCAAGCTTAAAACAAAACAAAAAACTATGCTTGGGATAGATTTTATTTTTACACAAGCTTAAAAAATAAACAAAACTATGCTTGGACCTGGTTTCATTTTTACACAAGATTGAACCAAAGGAAACTATGCTTGAGGTAGGTGGTTTCATTTTAACACAAGCTTGAACCAGAGAAAACTATGCTTGTGACTTCCCAATGCATAATCCAAGGATGGTTGGTAATTAACCCCCAGCTTAAGAATCTAGTGGCTTAACTTCAGCATGGAGTCCAGAGGCTATAAGAATTCCCCCCCAAGTGTCGTTTCATCCAACGGCACAAGTGGATGAAAATAATCTTGAAGTGTTTGACTCAACTGAAGAGAGGGAAAAAATCTATTTCATTTTTTAATGAGCTTGACACAGAAACGGGAGCTATGCTCACAATTGGTTTCATTTTTTAATGAGCTTGAAATAAAAAAAATAATGTTCAAACTCATCTTCTTGATCATGGCTTCCAAGAGGAAAATGCTCTGTAGGGACACGATGTCAAGGGACAAAACGTGTACATGGATACCAAGAGATATTCACTTGACAGAAGAAACACACTCTGGAAGGAACACATATCAAGGGTCACGACGGGGGTAAAGAGATCAGGCTCTAAAATCCCTATTGAAGAGATCACCATGTCAACTACCGGATCCAAGTCATAAGAGAATGAGCTTACAGTGAGAGGCTCATCTGCATCAACATTTGAAGGAATGGGAGACAATGCCACATAATTGACCTATGGTGGGGGTGATATCGTCTACATATGAGAACCGTCTAGGGAGGTCATTGAGTTGATGGTCAAGTCAGGGCCAACAAACCAAAGTTGATCAATAGTCACAATTCTTCCATTGTGGGGGAAATATATCACATGAAAAAGAGTGGACACGATAGCTTTCATGGCATAGACATAATCTCACCCAAGGAGTAAATTGAAATCCAAGGGGGTCTTGGACTACCATGACATCAATAAAGATAGTTTTCCCTCCCAAAGTTATAGGAAACTGAGGAAGGACTCCTAAAGGGTGATTGGTTCGTTTGTTAAAAGATACCATATTCTACGTAACCAATACAAGTTGAGGATAACCCAAATCTTGCCAAGCAATATAGGACAAAATACTAACAGACACACCTTCATCTATCAGCGTCTGAGGAACGTCCCGACCACAAACCTGTATTGTAATCTTGAAATGAATTTGAGAGGGAAGATGGGGTCCAGTTAACGCACCCCAATCAAAAAGGATGGCCTCATTACTTGGAGTAGGTTCCATAGGATAAGGAGGAATTCCCCCCAACACGGTAGTTTCTGTATCAACGATAAAAACGTGAGAGTTATCGGATTTACTCTTTAGCGGGAGAGTAGGATCGACCGATGACAGGATCAGATCAACCAATTGGGTTGCATTCTCCAAGGGGAGAATGGGGTCGATGGCTGGAAATGGATGATCACTTGGGTTTCACTCTCTAACGGGACAGTGGAATCAACCGAGGATGAGATAGGATCAACCACTTGGTCAATTGTTTCAACTAAGGACATGACCATATTGACTACCTGATCAACCGAACAGACCGACAAAGGGACCGGATTGATTAGTCCATCAACTACAGGTGGGTTGAGAGTAAGGTTGCGGGAAGCAGTCGGAAGTTGAGGCTAGGAAGAAGACATATCTTCTAGTAATTTTGAGGCTTCGTCCATATGAGGGCAGAGGTGAGTTTGATGACTCCCTCTGCATAACATACATGGGAAATTGACTCTACTTTTCTTCTTCCCAATGGTATCTTGACTAGTTGACGGGAGGTCACCAGCATGGTTCTCAGAGGCCGATGACATGGGTTGGCGTGGGAATGTAGATCATGATTCTATAACCTTGAATAGACCAGGGAAATCTTTAAGAAGATGGATACCCTTACAAAGCCTGCAAGGGTACTTGGGCTTATGGGTTGTTTGGGTGATCTTGGCATCATCAACACTCTCAGCACGATTAACAGTAGCTGGTTGCTTTCCAACATGTTCAACAGTGGTTGGAAGTTTGGACCCTTGCTTTTCTTCTTAATCTTCCTTTTCTTCTTCTTCTTCTTATCCACCGGGTTACTAGCTGCAAAGATTTCACTCAGTGAAGAAGATGAAATAGAAGAAGACCTTGCAAGTGAAGAAGGCGAAGAATATCTTACTTAGTGATGATGATGAAGGATCAACATGAGGTTGATTCTCTTGGGGGGAAGTTATTACAACTGAAGCACTAGATGCATTCGGGATTACCTGAGTGGAAAAAAACCATACCGGTAATCCAATTGTGAGACCCAGAAGGCTCAAAGTAGTGATGTGAGGAGGACCAATTTTTTCGTAAGAAGGAAAAACAAAAGGTTCTCCT
>JASDQU010012780.1:83378-99191 GCA_032191745.1 Picea mariana
TACGAGAAGGAGAAAACATTTATCATTCCCATATGCACAATGTCCCAAAATTTTATTAAACTCATCAATATCAAGATCTTCAAGAAATTACCAAAAAATGCCAAAAACCATGCAATTTCGTTACTTCAAATGCAAGGATGCCCCTAATCTAATGCAAAGAAAGAAATAAATATTTGTGTTTCAAATATAGCTAAAAGTGTATTAAAAGTTGTCATGCAGACTGTAATCAGACCCAACAAATCACCCCAAAACCATATGTAAGATCTGGGCAAGAAAAACCATCAAAAATCAATTTTTTTCACAATCGTCGCGGGCTCTAGACTAACACAGCGCGATGATCCTTGATCGTCACAGGCTAGAGAACAAATATAGTGTGACAACGTCGCACTATGTCAAAAGGTAGGGTGCTTTGATCCTAGATCGTGGCACTATCTCTCAAAGTAGGGTGCGACGATCAAAGGAAAAAATAAAAAAACAAGAAGGTTTTTCAGTGAAATTAAATAGTCAGAGAGTCAATCTGGATCTCTCAATGACTCAGAAAACATAACCTAGGCAATCAAAGCAAGAAAGAAAGATAAACTAGGAAAAAATATGTTCCATGGTATGGTCGCCAATTTTTTTATCGGACTAATTGGTAATTGTGGACACAAACAGATCTCCCTAGTTTCTTCCTGAAACTAGAAAAAAAAGAAGACATTATATAAAACTTTCCCTAAGTTTTAATTATCAAGCATACTAACTAACAAGATATAAATGGCATACCTTTTAAATGTCGTATGTCCTCGTTAGTTTCATCCTTGCTCCATTCCAAGGCTTATGAGATTCTGAACCTGTAAAAAGACACAAGCCAATGAAGTGAAAGAAACAATGTATACTCAACAAAATATATGTATGTGATCAAGGAGTCATACAATAAAATAAGACCAATTTTATGGGAAATAAATATATCAATGTACTAAAGAATATGGAAGAAACATACAACCAGATTCCTTGATCTTGTCAGGTTCCTTCCAACAGCTCCTTGATTCCCACACACTTCTTCTCCACGGATTTTGAGATCAACAATATATCTTGACAAAGCAAAGCTCAAAGCCAACATACAAGCTACAAAACTCAATAACTTTCCAACTCCAAAAGCCCTAGCCAACTCAATCCAACTTTCACCATGATAAATCCTCTCCTTTTATAGGCTAAAAAGGATAGGATGAGGAGGTTAGGATGATCCCAAGATATCATGGATGTGACTCAGATCCAAACCAATCGGAGGCCACCTCACCCTCGAAGCTTCTCTTCTAGAAGGATTGAGAAGATTCTCTTTTTCCTTCATTCGAAAATCATCGCACTCTTAACACTGAGAAAAATTCAACGACATCACATGCCACTATGGTGCAACCTGCGATGATCCTAGATCATCGCACCCTTAACACTAAGCAAGGTGCGACGATCCCTTTTTCTAAGGTTTTTGACAAAGGAAAAGTATAATTCCATCTCATTTTCAAGGAGGAAACACATGTTCTTAACTCTTAAGTTCATTGATATCAACATGTCACTAGCAAGAATAAACACAAGTAAGAAGGTTCCATGGTGATGGCGCATTGGAGATGGGGAGTTTGAATTCTTCTATCGTTTAGACTCTTTCAAGGTTAGAACCAGAGCTTCGATGGACATGAACCACAGTTTCGATGGATGTGGATTTAGTTAATTGGTAGGGTAACTCAAGATGACAGATGGGATGCTTATGCGAGCTCTACTTATGGCATCATTGGGAGAGGGCAAGAGTATTTATTGTTCAGGGTACACATTTTTTAAATCTTGGATGTCTTCCTGTTACAGTTCTTAGTGTAGTGGAGGATGTCTAAGCCATCTGGAAGCTTTACTGACTACGGTTCTAGATTTTTTATTGCCATTCATTAACTTCTTCTATGATCACAGTCCTCCTTAAATCTGATGAGATTGCACTGTTACTATTCCATAATTTCTTATATCGGTGGGGATTTATGTGGCTTACAAGTGCACCTCCTAATGGATTGTGAAGTCAGCGCACTCATGAGTGCAGATGACGAGGATCATTGGGAGAGGGCAGGGTTATTCGCCTTGGTGGATGCGCCAAGTGGAGTAAATAACACAGTTCGTCACCCTGACGATCATTTTAATGTCGATTTGAATGTGGGAGCCTTCCCTACTACTCTTCCTTACTAACCACATCCATTGCACAAGTCGTTTAACGACTTGGATTTTTGTTCAGTGAAAGAAATTGCAGAGCATATTGTCGGTCCTTCAGTGGTCTCTCATTCCATTGAGAAGGCGTACGGGTTAGGAGGGTTGTCGAAGGATTTTTCGAAGGGTGAAAATTTTGATAAATGTTTATATGTTGATAGAGATGGTCGGATAGATCATAGGAGTTGATCAAAACACACATTGAAGGTGTGGAAGTCGAAACGTACAAAACGGAAGTTGGTTATGGGTATGGATATAGGTCTTGAAGAATATTGTAATTGGCACTCTATGTGTTAATAGGAAGATTGGCATATCGTTCGCATTGTGTCATTTCTATGGAGGAGTGGGTGCTACATAATTGACTTCCATTGTTAGGATATACCCCTGAGGTGCTTTCCTTGCCTAGAGGTTGGTTGGGATTTGTTTTCAAATGTCTAGAGGATACTAAACTGGTACTAAATAAGTTTTGGAGCTTCGATGGGGGAATTTTAATGTTAAAAATATGGTGTTTAAGCTTTAATCCTACAACGGAATATTTCAGCATCCGACATATTTGGTTGCTCCCTCCAAGCCTCCCATTACAATTGTGGAACATTCAAGCCCTAGAAGAAATTGGGAATGCCATTGGATGTTTCCTAAAAATAGATGAAGCAAACCTGCATTCTATGGATAAAAGAATGGAAAAAGTGCTAGTTGAAGTTGATATCCATGAAGGACTCTTGGAATTTCTTGAGATTGAATGGCGGGGTCTATTTTTTGTCCAGCATTTGAACTACATGGGTCTACCTTTCCGTTGCACTCTTTGCAGGAGGACTGGTCATTTGTGAAAGGAAAGTACAAACATCTATGGTTCCCCGCCGAACTGTAACACCCTGTTTCCCCCACTCTGTAAAAATAACTATATTGGCCAAGAACTATGGCAAACACAAAAGATGTGAATGTTTGATTTGGCGGACCTTTGTATAGAGGGTCGATGAATGTAAATTATGTTATGACTATGCATTGCATGACTACTGGGAGGGGGGAATGTGCTAAAAGAGACCACGATGGCTAATGAGAGGTGGTGGAAGGGACCTGGAACGGTTGCACTAACTTCTACTGGGCCAGTACCGTACTGGTTTTTACTTGCTCAAAGATCAAAGCAACTCTCTGACCCTAGAATGGATTTTTCGTTTGATTGGTAGGTGGGGAGGCTCCTCAAGGGTTAATGAGGGGATGGGGGTGAACCGCCCATCTGTAACAGCTCCCAGACCTGACCACGGATGGGGAAATTCACGCCACACGCAATCTTACAGAGAAAAGGAAAGAGAGGAAGTGTGGTAAGGAAGAAGAGGGGAGAACACACGCGACGGAGATCGCGAAAGAGAACCGAGAGAAACTCGGGAAATATAGGGAGTTTTGAACAGAGGACAAGGAGAGTAACCTTTGTCCTTGACTTTCGTTGAGCTGGAAGTAGGAGACTGAATCTCGAGCATCGTGGTCTAGCTCAGGGGTGGCTAGTGGTAAATCTGTTTGGAGTCACTAAGCCTACAGTTGGGTGGAAACGAGCACCCCTCTTAGCAGTCGCATCACACCTAGTGTTTTTCTAATAAGTGTTTATATCTTGTATCTTGAATTGAATATTATGGATTCATGCTCATGTTTGTACACTTATAAATGATTTATGTATAGAAGTGTTTGCCTGGTGTTTTGATCGAAAATAATGGATGGATGCTTATACTTATATGACCATAATCGGTTTATGTATAGAACGAATAAGTTCAGATTACGAGTCCGTTCCTCTGAGATTTGTCCCATTTACTTGACTCACGCTATTCTCTGGTTTGATTTCCCAAAGGCACCTCCTTCCAAGAAGTTCCCTCGTATTCCAGAGCCAGAGTGAGTTCCTTGAAAAGACTACCATTTTAGTAAACCCACGAGTTTACTTCACCCCTATCAAAGAGTTCGTAGCTCGGTGATTTAGGAAGGCTTTTCAGTCAGGTCACCAAGCCTAGGGATAATTGCCCAAGAACCTATTGAGGGATTATGTGATCTGAGTCTGGGAACCTTGTACAAGAGAGAGTGGTTCCCTTAGGTTTTCGGTGTTTCGACACCCAGGAAACCCAAGGGCAAGTTCCCTCGAATTCGCCAGTAGCGGAGTCTCGATATGTGAAAACCCGAATTGGTTTAAGCGTGAATGAATTTTGGCATTTTGGCACCCAGGAAACCCAAGGGCAAGTTCCCTCATATTTGTGAGTCGCGAAGTCCCAGTATGCGAAACCCCGAATCGGTTTAAGTGTGAATGAGTTTCGGTGTTTCGGCACTCGGGAAACCCAAGGGCAAGTTCCCTCATATTCGCCAGTCGTGAAGTCTTGGTATGCGAAATCCTGAATCGGTTTAAGCGTGAATGAGTTTCGGCGTTTTGGCACCCGGGAAACCCAAGGGCAAGGCCCCTTGCTTTCGTAAGTTGCAAAATCCTGGTACACGAAACATCGATACGCTCTGTGAATGTGCCCTAGGTCACCAAACAAGGTCTTGTGGTAGGGAGGAGGAGTCCCAAAAGAATCTGGACCACCCATTTGTAGTGAAGCGTGGAGAAGATCTAAGGCCACCGGGGTTCCGGACATCAGAGAAATAGGAGTGAAAACCCCACCAAAATCCCGAAAGGTAGGATGTCGGGATTTAATTTGGGTCGTTGATCAAGTCGATGATTTGGACCATAGATTCGGATGATACCAGGCTTTCGATTCCCAAGGATTAAAAAGGGAAAGAAGGGATGCTTGCATCGCGATTCCCTGAATCAGGAAACCCCGAAAACATTTAGAGGAATAGCACCTGGTCATAGGATCGTTCTTATGTAAAGCGACCCAAGAGAGGAGCTAAGGATTTGCTAGATCCTTTCGGGTTTCAACATTTCGAAAGGCAAGGAACAGGGGAACGCTTGCATCGCGATTCTCCGAATCGCGAAAGCCAGAAGAGCCTTTTTGGTAAGGCCCGTGGTCATAGCCAATGGTCACATGGGGGAGGATATGGGAAGGGAGGGTCTATGCTAAGCCCCATAGAAATTCAGGGATTTTGTTCCTCGAAGAAAAGACGTAAAGAAAAAGAAAATCTTAGTTGTCGTAGTGGGTTTGTGACAAATTGGTATCAGAGCATGGTTACAACACTTGGCCTGCTTGGGCTCATGGACAAGTTGCGCAGAAAATCCATCTGAAGTACTCTTAAAAGGAGTAACCCTCTACCTTAACCCCCTTTATCAAAAGCCGAAGTTAAGAATGAAAATTTCCTATTGTGTGTATGCATTTGAAAAATATGAATTATGTGCTGAATGTGAATGAATATAATGTTGACTAAAAACAAGTGCTTTTCCTGCACAACAAACAGACGATCAACCGTGGGAAACTGCAGACGCATAGAATGGTGATGCACCACGAAGTGAGGGATGGCTCCCACAATAGAGACGAAGAGTCTGAGGAAAGGAGAGCGGTAGAGACCCTCCAGATCTAGCTGCGACTGTGAGAAGCCTCATGGTCGAACTACAGAGTTGCAAGGTCGACAACGAGAGGTTGATAAAATAGCAAGAGAAGCGAACGAAAATTAATGCAGTCTTGCTGCAGAGCTTATCCAACATACAAAGACAATTACAGCATGGACTTGACACTATTCACGCGGACCAACGACAAACAAAGAGAAGTCGAAGCCCACCTGGGATACAGAAACATGGTACTTTAAGTGGCCACACTGGGAGGAGCACCTCGAGAAAGGTTCACCCTAGAGATAAGGGACAAGCATCGGACGATTCCTCTGGAAAGGAAACTAGCGACTTGGAGGGATCTTCGAGTAGCAGAACTAGTTCTTATTCCCGAAGAAAACGGAAGAAGCGAAATCATTCCAAAAATCATAATCTCGAAGAATTCAAGAAGGCCAAACCACCCTCTTTCGACAGTGAAATAAAGAAGGGAGAGGAAGTGGAGGCCTGGCTACTTGGACTAAAGAAGTATTTCAGAGTCCATGACTTCTCAGAAAATTTAAAGGCTCGAGTAGCCACTTTCAACCTGAATGGGAAGGCTTCCATTTGGTGGGAAGACCTTAAGAATGTAAAAGGGATTCACGAAGAAGACCTATATAGGGAACGGTTTGAGAAATGCTTCAGGAAGAAGTATCTGTCGAAAATTATTTTGACGAAAAGACTAAAGAATTCTATAAACTCAACCTGGGGCAACGCACCATAGAGGAATATGTCAGCAGATTCCAAGAATTATTGAAGTACATACCCTATATAAAAGCAGAAAAGGAAAAGGTGCAATGATTCATCAGTGGACTGCCTAAGGACTATTAGAACAGGATTGAGTTTGACGAGCCAAAGACCCTAGATGATATTATCCGAAAGGCAAGATATTGTTATGAACAGCTTGGGCATCGGACAAAACCTCATGAAGGTTGGAAGCAGAAGAATAGTTCGAGATTCCAGAAAAAGGGGTTTAAATCCCCAAGATTTAAAACTATAAAAAGGACTCAAGGATGAGCTTCCCAACCCGAAGTGTACACTAGCATAATTTCCCCTCCCAAATCGGAAATAAACCTTTTGGATCTACCCCAGGAAACATTGATAACCCGAAGAAAGAACCCTTGAAATGTTGGGGTTGTGGAGAAGAACATATGTTGAGGGACTGCCAGCACCGACAACAGAATAGTCGGATAATTTACAATGTTCAAGAAGATATCACCGTCAATGATGTGGCCAGGAGCGTGCCGCAAATTTATGCAGCCTTGGATAATAAACAAGTTGACCACCAGGCTTTAGTGGTGGAGATGGAAGGTATGATCACCAACCATCTAGTGTATATTCTAATTGACCCTGGTTCAAATTTGAGTTATATAGCCCCTAAGGTTGTTGATAAGTGTAAATTATAGCCACATAAACACACCAAGCCATGGTTGGTACAGTTAGCCACCAGCACCAAAAGAAAGGTAGCGGAGGTCATACCAACTTGCCAATTCACTATGGGTGAATTTCCCACCCAAGCAACCCTTAACGAATTACCCCTAGGATCGTATGACATGTTGATTGGTATGGACTGGCTAGCCACATATAAAGTCAGACTGGACTGTTACCATAAAACCTTAGAATGTGTAAGTGAAGAAGGAAGAAAGATAACCCTTCAAGGGATCCAAAAACCTGTCTCGATGAGATGAATATCATCCCTTCAAATGAGAAAGTATTGCAGAAAGGGATGTCCACTATATGCGATACAAGTGTTGGAATCAGTTGAAGATGACAAGCCAAGCCTCAAAGACCACCCCACACTAAGAGAATATAGAGATGTATTTCCGAAAGAGGTATCAGGTTTACCTCTGAGAAGGGACATTGACTTCTCGATAGAGCTTGCACTAGGAGCAGTACCCATGTCTAGGACACCCTATAGGATGAGCACACTCGAGCTAGTTGAGCTTAAATTACAACTGAGAGAAATGATGGACAAAGGCTATATTCGGCCCAGCGTGTCTCCATGGGGAGCACCAGCCATGTTTGTGAAAAAGAAAGACGGTACCCTCTGACTGTGCATAGATTATAGAAAATTCAATAAGGTAACCATAAAGAAAAAGTACCCCTTACCTAGGATCGATGACCTGTTCGATCAATTGGGGGGTGCTTCCATCTTCTCAAAGATTGACTTGAGATCTAGATACCATCAAGTCTGAATCAAGGGTGAAGACATCCACAAAATTGCCTTCAGGACGAGATATGGTCACTATGAGTTTGTGGTAGTACCATTTGGATTCACCAATGCCCCTGCCACTTTTATGTGCTTGATGAACAATGTGCTCAGCAAATTCCTAGACAAATTTGTACTGGTTTTTATTGACGATATATTAATTTACTCTAAGAATAGAGAGGAACATGAGGAACATCTTAGATTTTTTCTTCAAGTGCTAAGAGAACATCAGCTCTATGCCAAATTTAGCAAGTGCAACTTTTTCCAGAAGCAAATACATTACTTGGGCCATGTCATATCTGAAGAAGGAGTAGTAGTAGATCCTGACAAGATCAGGTCTATCATGGAATGGCCTAACCCAAAGGATGTTTTGGATATCATATCCTTTATGGGCTTAGTAGGATACTATAGAAGATTTATAAAATGATTCTCCGAGATTGGTTGTCCAATCACTGCTCTCCAGAAGAAGGGAGCTAAATTCACGTGGACACAAGAATGTGAAGAAAGATTTCAATCCGAAACACCTTCTGACCCATGCACCCATGCTGAGGATCGATGATCCCGAAAATGACTTCCTCGTGTGCACATATGCTTGTAAGGAAGGTCTTGGAGGAGTCCTTATGCAGGGAAGAGGTGTAGTCTGCTATGAATCCCGAAAATTGAATGAGAATGAAGTCAACTATGTGACCTATGATCTAGAGCTGGCCGCCATAGTGCACACCTTAAAAATGTGGAGGCATTACCTCCTGGGAAGGAAAGAAATTTGTACTTATGAAAGAACACTGTGGATTGCGATATCTGTTTGACCAACCAAAGCTCAATGCTAGACAAGCTAGGTGGATGGCCCTCCTTAGTGAGTTTTATTTTGAAATAAAACATGTTAAAGGAAAGGAAAATAAGGTGGTTGATGCCCTTAGCAGAAGAATGAAAACAATTCACCTGGCAGCAGTGAGTACCTGCGAGACGAATGTCAAAGAAAGAGTCAGGAATGCACAAGAAATAGACACATTCTTCCAGACCGTGACCTCTTACCTAGAGAAAGAACCCACAGGAATAAAGTATGAAGGCTACTAGATGATAGATGGAGGTTTGCTAACTTACAGAAACAGATTGTATATTCCAGATTGTGACAACTTGAAGAGGTTCATAATGGATGAACTAAATAAAAGACCATATACTGGTCACCCGGGATATTAGAAGATGATCACGGCCACTAGGAAACAATTCTATTGGCCTAGGTTAAAGAAATACATAGCTAACTATTTAGCTAAGTGCCTAGAATGCCAACAGGTTAAAGCAGAACACCGGCACCCAGCAAGATTATTAGAACCTCTACTGATCCCAGAATGGAAATGCGAAACCATTTCCATGGACTTCATCACCAAATTACCAACATCGACCAAACAGAATGACGCCATCATGGTAGTGGTGGATAAACTGAGCAAGTCCACCCATTTTATCACCGTCAAATCGACTTGCAAGGCAATAGATATCGCCAGCATATTCATGAAGGAGATATTCAGACTACATGGTATGCCTAAAGAGATTGTGTCTGACAGACACAAAATTTACTTCCAACTTTTGGAAATCCTTGATGGCTGGTCTAGAGACCAAATTATTGTTTAGCACAACCTATCATCCTCAAACTGATGGACAGACGAAAAGAGTGAGCCAAATATTGGAAGACATGCTAAGAATGCATGTAATGCATCAACCCCAAAAGTGGGAAGATTACCTACCACTGGTGGAATTTGCCTACAATAAAAGCTACCAAGAATCCTTGAAGATGAGTCCCTTCGAAGTCCTCTATGGTAGACCGTGAAACACCCTAGTCAGTTGGAGTAATCCCGTAAAAAGAATTACTATTGGACTCAACATGCTGAAAGAAATGGAACAAAAAGTGATTCAGATAAAACAGAATCTGAAGGTTGCTCAGAACAGACAAAAAAGTTACGTTGACCGAAAGAGAACTCCAAGAGAATTCAAGACATGAGACCACATATACCTCAAAGTTAGGCCCAGGAAGAGTTCCATGAGGATGGGAGCTTGTGCCAAGTTGGCACCTCAGTATTGTGGACCCTTTGAAGTTCCAGATAGAGTGGGACCTATAGCCTATAGGCTAGCACTTCCTCCCACAGTAAAAGCACATAATGTTTTCCATGTTTCATTATTGAAGAAATATGTACACAATTCTAATCATATAATTGACTGGTCTGTGATCCAGGTGGAACCAGAGGAAGAATTCTTGCCAGAACCTCAATGCATACTGGACAGAAAGGAAACCCCACTCAAGAACCGAACCATTGCACAGGTCAAGGTGCAGTGGAAACATTTTGGCCCAGATGAGGCTACATGGGAAATGGAAGATGCCATGAAACAGGCATATCCGATTTTGTTTACTTCTGTACATACACGTCATATTGATAGATAGAACATCGAGGATGATGTTCCTTTAAGGGGGAGGGAATTGTAACACCCTGTTTCCCCCACTCTGTAAAAATAACTATATTGGCCAAGAACTATGGCAAACACAAAAGATGTGAATGTTTGATTTGGCGGACCTTTGTATAGAGGGTCGATGAATGTAAATTATGTTATGACTATGCGTTGCATGACTGCTGGTAGAAGGGATGTGCTAAAAGAGACCACGATGGCTAATGAGAGGTGGTGGAAGGGACCTGGAATGGTTGCGCTAACTTCCGTCGGGCCAGTACCGTACTGATTTTTACTTGCTCAAAGATCAAAGAAACTCTCTGACCTTGGAATGGATTTTTCATCAGATTGGTAGGTGGGGAGGCTCCTCAAGAGTTAATGAGGGAATGGAGGTGAACCGCCCATCCGTAACAGCTCCCACACCTGGCCATGGATGGGGAAATTGTGCCACATGCAATCTTGCATAGAAAAGGCAAGAGAGGAACTGTGGTAAGGAAGAAGAGGGGAGAACGCTCGCGACGGAGATCGTGAAAGAGAACCGAGAGAAACTCGGGAAATACAGGGAGTTCTGAACAGAGGAGAAGGAGAGTAACCTTCATCCTTGAATTTCGTTGAGATGGAAGTAGGAGACTGAATCTCGAGCGTCGTGGTCTAGCTCGAGGGTGGCTAGTGGTAAATCCGTTTGAAGTCACTAAGCCTACGATTGGGTGGAAATGAGCACCCCTCTCAACAGTCGCATCACACCTTGTGTTTTTCTGATAAGTGTTTATATCTTGTATCTTGAATTGAATATCTTGGACACATGCTCATGTTTGTACACTCATAAATGATTTATGTATAGAAGTGTTTGCCTGGTGTTTTGATCGGAAATAATGGATGCATGCTTATACTTATATGACCATAATTGGTTTATGTATAGAATGAATAAGTTCAGATTATGAGTCAGTTCCTCTGAGATTTGTCCCATTTACTTGACTCACGCTATGCCCTGGTTTGATTTCCCAAAGGCACCTCCTTCCGGGAAGTTCCCTCGTATTCCAGAGCTGGAATGAGTTCCTTGAAAAGACTATTGTTTTAGTAAACCCATGAGTTTCCTTCACCCCTATCACAGATTTCATAGCTCGGTGATTTAGGAAGGTTTTTTAGTCAGGCCACCAAGCCTAGGGATAATTTCCCAAGAACCTATTGAAGGATTATGTGATCTGAGTCTGGGAACCTTGTACAAGAGAGAGGGAACAAGAGAGAGTGGTTCCCTCAAGTTTCCGGCATTT
This sequence comes from Picea mariana, assembly GCA_032191745.1. Lineage (NCBI taxonomy): Eukaryota > Viridiplantae > Streptophyta > Pinopsida > Pinales > Pinaceae > Picea > Picea mariana. The sequence continues at coordinate 94,996 of JASDQU010012780.1, forward strand.
CGACGTTTCGGCACCCGGGAAACCCAAGGGCAAGTTCCCTCATATTCACCAGTCGCAAAGTCCCGGTATGCAAAACCTCGAATTGGTTTAAGCGTGAATGAGTTTCGGCATTTCGACACCAGGGAAACCCAAGGGAAAGTTCCCTCGTTTTCGCCAGTCACGAAGTCCTGATATGCAAAACCCTGAATCGGTTTAAGAGTGAATGAGTTTTGGCGTTTCAGCACCCGGGAAACCCAAGGGCAAGTTCCCTCGTATTCGCCAGTTGCGAAGTCCCAGTATGAGAAATCTCAAATCGGTTTAAGCGTGAATGAGTTTCGGTGTTTCGGCACCCGGGAAACCCAAGGGCAAGTTCCCTCATATTAGCTAGTCGGGAAGTCCCGATATGCGAAACCCCGAATCGGTTTAGCGTGAACAGGATTTGACGTTTGGCATTTCGGCACCCAGGAAACCCAAGGGCAAGACCCCTCGTCTTTGCTAGTCATGAAATCTCGGTATGCGAAACCCCGAATCGATTTAAGCGTGAATGAGTTTCAACGTTTCGGCACCCAGGAAACCCAAGGGCAAGGCCCCTCACTTTCACAAGTTGTGAAATCCCGGTACAAGAAACCCCGATATGCTCTCTGAGCCCTAGGTCACCGAACAAGGTCTTGTGGTAGGGAGGAGGAGTCCCAAAAGAATCTGGACCACCCATTTGTAGGGACGCGTGGTGAAGATCTAAGGCCACCGGGGTTCTGGACATCATAGAAATAGGAGTGAAGACCCCGCCAAAATCCCAAAAGGTAGGATGCCTGGATTTAATCCGGGCCATTGATCAAGTCGATGATCTGGACCGTAGATTCGGATGATACCGGGCTTTTAAGTCCCAGGGATTAAAAAGAAAAAGAAGGGACGCTTGCATCACGATTCCCTGAATCGTGAAACCCCGAAAATATTTAGAGGAATAGCACCTGGTCATAGAATTGGTCTTATGTCAAGCGACCCAAGGGAGGAGATAAGGATCTGTTAGATCCTTTTGGGTTTCGGCATTTCGAAAGGCAGCGAACATGGGAATGCTTGCATCACGATTCCCCGAATCGCAAAAGTTGGAAGTGCCTTTTTGGTAAGGGCCGTGGTCATAGCCAATGGTCACATGGGGGAGGATATGGGAAGGGAGGGTTTATGCTAAGCCCCATAGAAATTCAGGGATTCTGTTCCTCGAAGAAAAGACGTAAAGAAAAATAAAATCTTAGTTGTCGTAATGGATTTGTGACACGAACGATGGCTTAGCAGACGATTCACTTGGTGACAGTGTTACTCCACTAGGGGATGTCGACGATTCATTGGATTATTTGGGACTCTGCTCTGAGGATATTCCTGCAGCTTTGGATACCACTTTTGTCGGTAAGTTGAAACATTTCTTCCCCAAACTATACTTTTTGTTGTCAACTTGGGAGCGAGACCATTTAAATTCTATTCTTTTCCCAGACCAATCTAAAAGGTCGGTTCTAGATTCTGAAAAGAACTCTTACCCTATTACTGTGTTTTCAACTGTGGATGGGGACGTTTCTCTGAGTCCTTGTGAGGTTTTACCTATTGAGGTGGTAACATACCTTTCTTTCAGTCATTTTGGGATAGAGGTTGATACTTCTAATGCTCCTGGTTTTGTTGAACCGGCTCTCAGTGACGGTGCTCTGGATATAATGTTAACAGACTTAATTCCTTCCGTGCATAACACTTATAACTCTTTACCGATTCTGAATTTCTTGGGTTCTACTCCTTTGGTGAGGCCTTCTACCATAGGGACTTCTTCTGATAGTCGAGGGAAGGGACCCATTATTGTTATTGATCCTGCGCTGTCAAGGGGATTGGTGTATGAAGTCTCCCCAATCAAAACATGAAGTGCTCGTAGGAAGGCGGGGTCTACCAACAACACTTCACTTACTGTCACTAATACTACTACCGATCTTGGGGTGCTTAGAGGTTTAAAATCCCTGGCAAGGGAAAAATCATGATCTTAGTTTGCCTCAATATCAGAGGGGTGTGAGGACCCCAGAAACAAGCTTCCCTTCATAGACTGTTGACAAAAACTTCTCCAAGTATTATTTTCTTACAAGAAACTATGGTGACTGTGGATAAGGCAAGGCTTTTTATGAATAAGCTACTGCCCGATTGGATGATTTGTGTTGTTAGTGTTGTGGGGACATCTGGTGGATTACTTGCTTCTTGGGATCCTAATTTATTTGTTCTAGATCCTTATCTAAGTACTGGTGGTATTATTTTGTCAGGATACTCCCTATTGGACAAAAGGTAGCTATCGCTTCTAAATGTTTACGGACCCTGTCATGATAAAAAATATTTCTTGGTTTTGGTGGATGCTACAGGTATTTTAGCACAAAAGGATCTCATTATAGATGGAGATTTGAATTTTACTACCTCTACTGCGAAGGTTTGGGGGCATTGATCTTTACAAGACTCTTTGGCGGGTTTTTTAAAATCATTGTTTCTAAATAACTCTTTAGTGGATGTAGCTCCTACAGAGATTGTATCGATGTGGAGGAATGGTCGATTAGGGGATGAAAGTATTGCAAAAAGGCTCGACATGATTTATATAACTGAGGATCTTTTGGCTACAACACAGAGGTATAGGACTTGGGTACAATATCCTTTCATGTTTGACCATGCGTCGATTTTCCTTGAGTTTGGTGTGGGGATTCTGGTGGTGGCATATCCTTTTAAGATAAACCCAGTTTGGATTGGGGAGGAGTCTTTTGTGGAGATGGTAAAGCATGTCTGGAATGATCCAAGTCTTCATCATATTATAGGTGCACAACGGAGACTGGTGGGGAAACTCACTTCTTTAAAAAGTGAGACAAACAGTGGGCTAAGGAAAAGCGTCTTTGGGATATGATGGACCTAAATAAGATTGAAGAGTCTCTTGAAAGCAGTTATGAAAAGATGATTCAAGGAAACACTACAAAAAATATTGGTCAAACAGTTTACAACCTTGAAGCACAGAGAAATAAGTTATTGTTTGCAAAAGAAGAACAATGGCAACAGAAAAGTAGAGCTATATGGATTAAAATTGGTGAGAAGAACACAAAGTTCTTTCACCGATTTTCTAGCTATAGACAAAACAAAAAAATTATCTGGGAGATTAATGATGGCAGAGGCGACTTACATACGAGGCAGCAAGCTATCAAGAATGAAGCATTAAAATTTTTTAAATCTTTCTTTAGTGATATTGGCCAGAATACTATTGTAGATCAGATCAACTCGGTCAGGTTGTTCCCTAGATTTGTGCGGGAGGATGAATTCCTTCTATTGGAAAAAGTTGTTACAAAGGATGAAATTTATGAGATTCTAAGGGGCTTTGCTAAGGACAAAAGCCATGGTCCATATGGATGGACTGTGGAGTTCTTCTTATCCTTCTTCGACTTGATTGGACGGGATTTATTAGATATGGTTGAAGAATCTAGAATTAGAGGGGAGGTTATCAGTTCGATTAAATCAAGATATCCTTATTGCTAAGAGAATTAGACCAATTATGTCCTATTAGCTCGATTTTGCTGATATCCTTATGCAATTTATGCTACAATATAATTGCAAAAGTGATTGCTAAGAGAATTAGACCAATTATGTCAAGATCTTTATCAGAAGAGCAGCTGGGTTTTTTGAAAGGTGGCCAAATACTCGATGCTATCGACACTGCTCAAGAATGTTTACACAATATTAGAAGTAAAAAACTACAAGCCATAATTCTGAAACTCAATTTAAAAAAGGCTTATGATTGTACAAATTGGGATTATCTAAGGTTAATTCTGCTATAGCGTGGATTTGGTATTCCAACTACCAAATGAATTATGGCTTGTGTTTCCTCTACTACTTATGCTATTATGATTAATGGGGAGGCTTCTAATTTTTTTAAAAGTAATAGAGGACTTAGACAGGGATGCCCGTTGTCGCCCCTTATTTTCATCATGGTTATGGAAGGTCTTAGTCTTTCTCTTAAAAAAGAAAAAGGTGAAGGTACTATCACCAAAATTAAGGTCTCCAGACTGATTAAAGTTCTTCATATTTTATTTGTTGATGACATACTTATTATGACTGGAGCAACCTTGGCGGAGTGTTAAGAACCAAACATCAATATAGCATAGAAAAACCTCAGGAAAAGTACTCAACGCCTTGAAAAAGAGATACTCTCAGATAATAAGCCTCTT
>JASDQU010012781.1:4749-24216 GCA_032191745.1 Picea mariana
AAGAGATAGAATTACTAGTTCAGCTTCTAATGATGGAAAAAAACATTTATCAATTTGAATCAAATTTGACTTACAGTCATAATTTCCTCAAGAATGAAATTGGTTATCAAATAACTAGACAGCCGGGACTTATTCACTTACGATATTTGGCCTACACTTATCAAAAAGATCTAATAAATTACGAATTCGATCCATTTTGTTTAGCAGAAAGATGGGTATTCTTTGCTTTTTGTCAGAAGATAACCTCTTCACAAATATTGTGTCAAACCAACCCCCCATTTCATGGACCCCCTTTATCACTCCACTCAGGATCATTACTTTCCAAAGGGATTTTACTCATAGGTCTTATGGGAACTGGTCGATCCTATTTGGTCAAAAGTATAACAGCAGACTCTTATGTTCCTTTAATCAAAATATCTCTGAACAAGTTCTTGTATGGTAAGTATTTAAATTACCCTGATAGTAGAATTATTCAAAATGAGACATAATAAAAAATAGGCTCACTGGCCTTGAACATATAGGCTCTCCGACCTAATCAAAACATAAGAATCCTAGCTTATAATAACTAGCTCACCAACCTATAAAACACATCATATACACAAAGGCTCCCTCACCTTAAAATGGCACGCAGTTAAGTTGCTGCGCGCGTTATCCTGGAATGTGCACACTTCATCATTTTACTGCGCAGTACAGGCGTGCACTATGCCATGAAAGGTGCATACAAAAATGATATCAAAAAACTCACCAGCTTAAGTACATTTTCATTTACATTACAATTGGGTTCAACCTAGGGATATTACAATATTTTATTTATAATTCATTTATCTCATTGAATTTGTGTTATGTATACATGTGCAGTTGAATAATTGTTCATTGAATTTTGTAGGATCATGATTCAAGATCGAGTTTAGATGCATAAGAGATTCCAACAGTCCCAAAATGCTGCAAGATCTTATCATAAGAAATATACCACATGCAATTTTTTTAGGAAAATGGACAGTTGCTTTACCTTACCAATTGTAACATGCCATCTTCTAGCAACTAGCTTGGGTCAACAATAGTACACCTTGAATTGGATCTCTTTCACAACACTCCTTAGAGTGTAAGAAAAAGATGATTGAGTAATTGTATTTTTGGATTTTCAATGGAACTAAAGTAAATGTATTACTTAATTCGACATTTGTTTTATAAAGTAGTTGGCTGCATGTTTATTATTGGGAAAAAAATTTCCATGCTTCTAACAAATGTTTGGTATAATGTTTGAACATACTAAAAGCAGTGTGTTATTGATATTTTTAATGTAATGTTCAATATTTTTACAATCATGGTTATAATGACGAGTGTAACACCCCCGTTTATAATCCCTATTTTAGCGATGCACAATTAAATATGATGTATGGTTGTAGGTACGAATATGTAATTGTAAAAAAATTATATGAACATAATAATAAAGTAAATGTGACAATGGTTGCGGGTGAACATAGACATAGTAATTGGGGGCTAAGTTTCCACATGAGAGGGGAATGTATAGGAATGTCTAAGAAGGGGTCCAAGGAGGGGGGGAATTATTCATGGGTATTAATTCCAACCCACTTTCCTAAAATGATTACCTTGAGTGAACCTTCTAATTTCCTCTTGAGTGTATGCGAGCCCAATCATTAAAAACATGTAAGAGGGGTTGGTGGGAAAAGTAACATCCCATATTTGTGAGAGAATTGGGGATAAGTACAATGAACCATGGGGAATGTGAGTAAACTCTCAAGGGTAAAAGAGAAATTCAAGTGGCCATTGTGGGCAGTTTTTATATGCATTTTTCAAAGTAGTAAAGGAGTGGAGAGAATTGGAGCTTGAGGGAAACCATAGTAGGTGTTGTGGGGAGATTATTGGAGTTGTTTTTGCATGAAGAAGCAGTCTGTTAGGTCTGTAGAGAGGGAGATTTTCTATGTGAGATCTTTCCCTTGAATAGTGGGTTGTTTTGTTAGTTTTCTTGGGGCAACTAGCATCCCTAGAGTCCCCAACATTAAATATTCTTAGCCAACCTTGTGCTGGAGCCATGGAGGGAAGAGGGAAGGCCCGATGGACCATGTGTAGTGAAGGGGGGTCCAAATTCCTTGGGTTGAATAGGTTGAGGGGAAGAGAGATGGAGGATTGGTATAACTGTTAGGAAACTGGTTAGTTGTGGGCATGAATTGGGCTATGAGAGAGACACCCTTTTTTGTGGAATTGTAGCCCCATCTCATTGGTGATTTGTTGTTGAGATTTGGAGTATAAAATATATGGTTGGGAGGAATGTCCATCCCCTACAATCAGTTGCTCACTTGTTGTTAAACAATAAGATATTTTATCTATGTTTTATCAATTTTATTTATGGGTTTTTATTGATGTGCATGAACTATGAGTTTATAACAATTTATATGTTGATTTGTGAATGATAAATGAGTTGCATTCATGTTTAAATAGTGTTTTTATATGCATTTGGTTTATTTGTATCAATATTTTTTTATGGGTTATGTAGTGGGGACACTATAGAGTGGTATCAGAGCTCTAGCTTCAACACTAGGCTTATATGGGTCTGCTACAACAATTAAACTTAAATATGTGTGTAGTTTTTGGGTAAATTTTTTTTTTCACAACCATGCGAATTTGGGGTCAAGGAACTAAATTTAAGTTTTTATATGTTATTTTTGTTTTGCGGGGGGGTGTGGGGTCGATTTGGCCCCTATGTCATTAAATTTGGCTCAGAGAGCTGAGCAAAGCGTTTTCATGATGATCATGACAATCACGATCCCAAAAAATTGACTGAGTGTAGAGATGTTAGATTCGTCAATACAATGTCTATCAATGAACAACGAGGATCTTCGTCGATACATCGATGAGGGAGAACTTAGGAAAATGTTGAAAATAAGTTTCAATGAAGAAAGATAATTTTTCACTGCAAAGTTGGAGGGAAATATTTTTTTTCGTTGATACAATATGTTTCGGCGAAGAATGAAGATCTTTGCCAATACACCAACAAGGAAATAAATTAATTTTCCACTAAATGAAGACAAGTTTCCAGTGAAAGATAGAGTTTCATTGCTGAAACACCGATAAAAGACAAGTTTTTCATCGTCGAAAAATATAGTGTTGGAAAATTGGTTGTCATTGATGTCAACCCTAGAAGAAGCCTCGAAGTAGGTCTAGAAGCCCCTAAAAGTGATGGGTTTATTTGAAGGAGTCTCCAAAGTGGTCCCCTTGTGGCGTATCTGTAAGCATGTCCCTCATGGGAAGACACTTTGAAGAAGCCTACAAGAATCCCTAGTTGTTAAGAAAATAAATTACAATGAATGGTCAAGAAGCCTTGAACATATGGTGAGGAAGTCGCAGAGGTTTGGTCATGAAGCCCAAAGTTGATTGAAGAAAAATAGTACGAAGGACATTGAAAATGCATGAAAAACCCCTATGGATTGATAGTCCTCTTCAATCCATTTCAAATGGTAGGTGGCATGCCATGTGATTCCTCACGGTTAAGGAGATATGCCCTCTTAAAGATGATTATTTAAATTTGGCCCCTAAAGGGTTGCAAACAAGAAGTTATAAGTCGACCCTAAAATAAAGTAAAGGAGAAAAATGGTTGCAATAAGAATTTATAGGTCGGACCTAAATAAAAATAAAGGAGGTACTTGGAAGGATATAAATACACATCAAGAGCCTCTCATTTTCATCAAGAAAACTTGTGATCTCTCAACGCAAGTGAAGTAGCAGAGTCATGCGAAGGAGGGAGTTCTCGAAGTTGAAGATGTGAGAAGGGTTTTCGGGAGACCACGTCTGAGGTGACCCCAACGATTCAAGTATAGGTTTTCCCATGAGGTCCCCATTGGTTTTGCAATACTTGTCACGCGAGGCCCCGCCTATTGCTCAGTATAGTCCCACAAGGTTGAGGAAGGGTTTGAGGAAGATGATCGATTCTTGATGCTGAAGTTGAAGAAGGTTAGATGGTCCTAGATCTCAAGCATTAGGGTCTCTACATGGTGAAAGACGTGATTTTCTATTTGTCTTGAGGCTTGCATCTTGGAGGTTTTGGAATATTCTTTGAGGAATATCTTGGATGTTTTGGCATATTATTTGAGTCATATATTGGAGGTTATGCCATATGCTTTGAGGCATATGTTAGAGTTTTGGCACATGCTTGAGGTATATCTTGGAAATTTTTGGCACATGTTTTGAAGCATATCTTGGTGACTTTTGGTATATGAATTGGGGGATATTCTTGGAGATCGTAGCATATGCTTTATGTGGTTATTTGGGTTGAACCAATTTTGATGATGATGATGTATCGGTATTAGTAATAGTGACAGGTTGGTTCTCTTATTTATATTTAAGGGAGGAAGGAAGGAGCAAGGAAAGGGAGTTGTAGATTCATTCAGGTTGGAGCCTATAAACTAGGGGGTTGGAGCCTCCTTCCAGTTGGAGCTGGAGAATATAGGGAGTTGTAGCTTTCTTCAGGTTGGAGCCTGTAAACTAGGGGGTTGGAGCCTCCTTCCATTTGGAGATGGAGAATATAGGGAGTTGTAGCTTCCTTCAGGTTGGAGCCTATAAACAAGGGGGTTGGAGCCTCCTTGTAGTTGATGCTAGATAATATTGGAAGTTGGTGCTTCCCATGGATGTAATATTCAAGATATATATTAAAAAACGTTGTATGGTTTTCTCCCATTTGATTTTCCACGTAAAATTCTTGTGTAATGTGTATGTTTGTTTACATGTTTATGTTATCTTGAATGAAATTATAAGTGATAGATTGTTGATAAATTAATGATTACATATTGTGATAAAAAATGTGTTGAGCACTCAACACACCCTAAAATATTTTGGGGATTTTTTTTTTTTTTGGGTACCACTTATCATTTTTTGAATCAGAGTCAATATTGTGGGATGGATGAATTTATATGTTGTTATTGGGTCTTCTTATCGATTATTCTTTTTTGTCTTGAAGTTATTTATGGATTGATATTTTAGTAACATGACATGAAAGGCCTAAAATGTACACAACTGTAACTTTTTCAACGGTCGTTGATCGACAATTTCTGGTCTATAATACAATTCTTTAACATAGCCAATACATTTTCGACATCAACAACATCCCAGTTATAAATCACAAATGCGGACAACTATGAAAAACCGTTGATCGTCGATACATTTTCAACATCGATGAACTCGGAGGGTCAAAACGACGAAAACATTGACTGACACAAATTGGCGATCGTCGATCGCGGATACGTATTCAACATCGACATGATAGGACATTGCAGCCATGGATGTTTGTTTAAAGAAAGTCACTGATGCCGAAAAATGTTTCTCACGAAGAGGTCAAAATCAATAAGCCATGTGTCTTTGCTGTGTTAATAGTCCGTATGACTTAGTCTCTTCCCCAGGTCATCTTTTGAGGTTCCCCTATGTCATATCTATACTTCCATGTTAGCATTTCCACGTTAGCGTTGTATGATGGTTTTAATCGGTGCCAGAACTTTTTCCTAAAGGTATGAACAAAACATGTCTAAGGAAAACTATCGACGTCGATTCACTCATTTACTATCGATAGACTGATAGGTCACCAAATGCTGGTGTTTTTCGTCGAACCTTCGTCATTCTACATTGACAAACCTGGCCAATCCATGTTGTTGTTCCATTCAAAAGACCTTGTTTTATTTTTTCTCGATGCCGATCATACTAGTTTCTTGTGAACACGAAAAGGCCTGGTGATTTGATGGGACACCCCTAGATGATGTAAGAAATATTTATGGGTTTTGATAGACAAATTAATTTTTTGTGCAACCAACACCACAATGTCGCGCATTGGTCAACCGTTGGAATTTGAATTCGCCAATGAACTATGTAAACCCGCTCCTGCGCCGCTAGCCTACGTTGCATTTAATCCTAAGGATGGTATAGATTCTGTAATAGATTGCACACATCAAATTTGCACTCCCGAATTTAAGACTTGATGTGACAAGGTAAGCATACGTTCTGTTTAAATTTACAAGGTCAAACTCAAACATGCTATTTCATTCAAAAATTTCTTATCCCTTGAAGCAGAGGAAGGAGCAAGAGAAAGCATCGAGGAGGTTACAACCCGCTCCATGAATTTGATTACCAGTAAGACTAGGTTAATTTCTTGCAAGAAAGAGGAAAGTGCCTCCAAGAAATCCAATGACCAGGCGCTCACCTAGAATGCCCAAAAAGAAGGAAGTAGAGGTCGGTGAAGGGTATGCACTAGGCGCTGTAAGAGAACTTGATTTTGTCTCAAAGACAGAATCAATTATCTGCACATCCACCAAAAATAAAATTTCCCAACCTCCAGCGTTCGGTAACATAGAGACAATCACTGGATCTAAAATGGTGCTCCCACATTGGAGAGACTCATATAGAAAAATCAGCCAGGAGGATTACCTGAAGTTCACACCCCACAACAACCTGAATGTCAGAATATTGGATGATCAAGTGTTCCCAAACATCAAGAGATCATACCTGCATAGGGTGTCTTGTCGGACCCCAGTTCTACTCTGTATCGAGACTTTAGGATGGATAATCGACCACACAGTCATAATGAAATGTGCTATCAACAATGTAGAGGGTGAATGCATTGGTGTTTTCCTTCCAGTTGATGTACAAAAGTTTTATAAACTCAGGGAACTAGAGGAGAGGTTAAACATAGATTTCATGGTCAAATTTTATGAGTATCATGACACCAGCAGGTTACTAGCCTCATGGTGGAAAGAACACAAAAAATTCACAAACAAAAACACCGACTGGTACAACACAGTAAATCTCAGAGAACCCTACATGTATCTAATGGATTTAATTTGCTGATTATATGGAGAAAAGGACTGCTCAAAATTTTAAGAAGCTTGGATGCCCTTGGCATATACCATGGCGATTTCCGGGAGTAGCTTCAATTGGGGAGCCATTATCTCCAAACAGTTGAGTATAAATATCCTACAAGCCCAGACACCAAAAGAAGGATAAGTTCTAGTCTTCTACATGGCATCCTACTTGCTGGACGTAATCTGCGCAATAAATGTTTTCGCAGGTATGAATTTAAGATGGCATATTTCCGAATTACCTGTACATGTTTATTTCAATATCTTATGGGAAAATAGGTAGAAAAGATCGTATGCCATGATCTATGATGGGTTCATAGCCATGATATAATTCATTATATTTAGAAGGGAATGCCCTAGGATTTCAACGATAGGAAAGAAGATGATAGATGAAGTTTTCCACTAGTACTTCGAAGAGACAAGCACCTATATCAAGGTTTTTGGAGCTAGTGGTGTGCCCCACCTACTCCCCGTTCATGTACCAGATCATCTCATATTGGGAGAGATTTGTTACTAGACTATTTTACAAGGTTATAATTCTTCCCTAGTAAAGGATAAAAAGAGAGCTTTCATTCCCTATGGTTTTCATATAGGATTTTATATGGTCAAAGACATTGTGCAAGATAAACAAGAAGGGTTAAATCAACTCGAGTATTGATTCCCCACAAGTCTCTTTCATAAGCATGATCCAAAGGTTTTAGTTTCCTAGCACGCGTCGCAGGTATCCTCCTATTGGTTGTATTCTCATGATAGTTTTGAAGATGAAATATTTACAGAGGGTGCCTAGGACTGGGAGGAGGTGCTCCATAGAAAGGATAACCCCAATATGACCAAATTCAAAGCGATGACTATGAATGAGCAGGTTGAAACGATAGAACAAACAACTCAAGAAGAACTCAGGGTAAGAGAAGAAAACAAAGAAGAAGAAGCAATATAGGCACAGAGGAGGGGGGTGCTGTTACTAGAAGAAGCCGCAAGAGCTATACAAATATTTGGAGAAGATTCCCCACTCAACCCTTTGATAGAACCCTTGAGGATTACCTTGGCCGATACAATCCACCCCGAGGAAGAGATAAATTGCTCACAGAAAATTCCACTAGAGGAGATCGCCGACCAACAAAACCCCAACCCCATGTCACCAAATGCAGGATCATCGATGACTACTACAACTCAGTGGATGATAGCAAGAGCATTAAGTGGGATGGGTGTGCCTACTGTCCTCATAGACTTAATTACCATATATGACGATGAGGAAATTTCATAGGTTTCGCGCATAACCCCAGTACCAATCATAGAAGAGGAAGAACCAGGGGAAACATCTGCTCCAGCTTCCGACGCTTTGACCCCAAATCCATAGGAAGGAAACCATGAGACACGAAACACTATGGACACTAACTTTCTCAACCAATTGGGAACACAACCTAAAAATGACATCTCCAAGAATGACTTGGGTGCTGGTGAAAAGAAGAAGAAACAAAACATCCATAAATCGACATCTCAACGACGAACCCCTAACTAATGTGGATCCTTTTCCTACTTCCCCATTTAGGACCAAGACTCCAACAGACAATGAGCAGTAGCAAGAGGCCAAGTCACCAGAACATGCAAAAGTTTCCCCTGCGAAGGAACTAAGAGAACCTACCATGAAACATCTCTATATGACAGGAAGCCTAGGAAAAACTATGTCTTGGGGAGATGAACAGATTCCTAAACTAGTAGATGAAATCGCTGATATACAGGAAATTTCTTATGACAAGAAAAGGAAAGTTGTAATGAGAATAAATACCAAGAAAAGGAGGCTCATGCTCGATAACACACTTCTCATAACCATAGAGGAAACACTGTTAGACACAGAAAATGCTAAGATGACTGAGCTAATCGGAGAAGGTATGCCTATAACTGATGCTACTTTGGATAGGGAAAAAAGGGATTAAAGGGAGTTAGTCACCATGAAGAAAGAACTAGACCATCTACGACATCAAGAGAAATATTACCAGAATTCGACACAGGAAGTGGTACTCTTGAAGAGTGATTTCTGAGAAATGTATACAAAATTCACTAATGAAAGAGATCTCTTTACCGCTTGCATAGTTGAATTCCAAGAAGATACCCTCATGGGGTTGGAAACCTGTAAAGACATGCAACGATGGTATGAAAAAGCACATCAAGCCTTAGAACGGATATACTACATCAATGAAGTGCAGAAGGGTTGAGATACATAAGAGCATGGCATCTGAGTGTTGATGGATAGTAGTATCACCTGAATAAAGAAGGCATCTAAACATTGGGTAAGCATGGTCCAGGATCCTCAGTGAAAAATGCAGGAAATATGGGGAGAATGTGAGAAAAGTTGGGAGAAAGTCAATCGGTAAATGAAGAGCATTGACCTACCAAAGTTTGGTCCACCAAAAGATTTCACCGATCTTCATGACATAGTTAAACAACATCAAGAGAAAGACCTGGCATGGGAAGAGTGAAGATTTCTCATATTTCAAGCATGATACCGGGTCAAGTGAAGAAGTTCATGGAACCCCCAATTAAATCTCTTGCATTCCTACAATGCTTAAGTGTCAAGATAATAAAGTACAAGGAACGAGCAATAGAGATAAAAGAGGTCCTCTCCGCTCCGATGGATCAACACAGGTTTCCATATGAAAATACTTGTGAATATCTCTTCTTCAATTGGTCAGAGAACGAGAAGAAAAATCCACTTCAATAAAACCACTAGATGAGCAAAAGAGAACAGATAGATAAATCCGCCATGTGGCATTTTCTTAATTCAACACAACTTTAGTAGCTATTTTTAGTTTAGTTATTTTTTGTTATAAATAAGGGCATCGACCTGGGGCAAAGGGTCGATGGTTTTGGAGAGAAAGAATTTTTCTGAAATTTTGTAAGAGAACTATTTTTGTGCAAGTTATTTTAATTAAGAAGTTATATTTAGAACCAAATACACTTCAATCATCTAAGGCATGAATGTGATTGGATCGAGGGGGATTATCTCTGTCCTCAGATTCAATATTTGTTGCTATATTGAGTAAGAGTTGTTGTATCTATTATTTAAAGTTATCTGATAATGCTATAATATAGTTCTTTTATTCTAGTTGATGAATATAAATCAATTGTGTTAACCTGTGATTGATAATAGAGCATCGAAAATTACTTTTCTTGCACTAGCTTCTTGTCACGTGTATGTTTTTATTTTATGTAACTGTTATCTCAAATTTTTTTGAATGTCCACTAATCAAAATGGTATTAATGCTGGTTTGAAGTATTTTAGATCTTCTTCATTTGCATGCTAAGGTATAGAGGTTATCCTAAAAAACCTAGCCTTCTCCCAACACACAATTTAAATTCCCTCTTCCATTTAGATTAATATTTATCTTTCTTTGTTATAAATATTAGAAAAATAACCAAAAAGAGAACTTCCCAGCCCGAGGAAACGTTTCATAGAAAATACACATCTGTCAATCATGATTAAAGCCCATCAATAATTCCATCCAAATCATGAATCTGGAGAATCTTACCACTCATCAAACACTTATGAGTCTAATTGGGCCTCTTAAGCGGGTTTGGTTCCTCCTGTTGAGTTAAAGGGACCTCAGACCCCTCAACAAAATTGGTGCTAGAAGGAAGGCTTGAACGAATGCATGGCAGACAATATTTCTGTTAAAATATTCTGCAAAGCCTATATATTCAAAACATCCGACATGCATGACTAGTCACTCTCAAGACAACCCACATACAAAGAGAAATCCCGATATGAGTAACTCACCTCAAAATGAAGAGGAAGAACACTTGTACCCTGAAATACCTTACGATCTTCCCCACGAAGAGTTAAATAAGTTCAAAAGAATCACAAGAGATTACACCCAATAAATCAAAGTATTACCTTTATCTCCTTTACTTCCTCGAAGAAAAAAATCAAGCAGACCAATTGTTGACACCCCTGACCAGGTATTTGTTCAAATGGTAGAAGACCTGATATATTTTTCCCTTACCGAGATCGAACAACCCCTTAATCCGATACTTGAAACACCAACTGACAACTACTCTAAACCTGGAGATTTTGAATCTGAAGAGGAAGGGTCTAACTTAGATTGCTCCGGTTCTGAATTAGAAGACATGGAGGATAATAACAATAAAATTGGAGAAGGGGGAAATAAACCTCAAGACAATCAACCATGGTTGGCTAGAGATGCTCTGGAAATCCCAGGATGGGTGCATAACCTACTCAGGCATCTAGAAAAATTACTACCTAAATTTGACCCCGAAACCTCCGAATTGCCTGAGGATCATATTAAGAAGTTCATATTAGCTATAAGATTGATGAACATGCAACATAAAGATGTAGTGTGTAGGATTTTTCCTTATACATTTGAGAATTCAACCTCAACTTGGTATTTCAACCTGCCAGTTGTTTCCATAACTAGCTAGACAAAGATTCAAAAGGATTTCTTGGACATATTTGCTGAAGAAACTACCACAAGAGCTTTGATGGCTGAAATTTTTGACGCCATTATGAGTCCAAAAGAAAAGGTTAAATATTTCAACATAAGGTTTACCACCATTTTGAACAAATTTCAACCCAAAGCTAAACTTACATAGGAGTTGCAAATTGAAGTATAAGCTAATTCTCTCCCAGCTTCTATTTCCATGTTCGTCAAAACGACTGCCAAACATACCCTAGCCGAAAATTTCGAAGAAGCTATAACGATTGAATTCCAAATGAAAAGATGCAAAGAAGCCCAGATCTCACTAATAAAAAAATAAACCCAACCTCTACCTAAGAGAGGAATTTTGTTAACAAGACCCTCGGGAAAACAAACATAACAAGGTACCGATAAAGAAGGAGGAGATCTAGAAAACCTATAGTGGATGATAAAAAAAATCTCCAATGAGATCGTATATATGAAAAGGAGTGCTAGGGAGGGAAACCAAAATAAAATACCTTATATACCCTTTTTTTAAATAAATCCACCCATCAAAGCTATAGAACCTCCCCCAGCTAACCTAAACGTCGACTTAGGGAATGTAGCATCTAACTCTTTCTCCACATATAACCAAGAAAGACATTCAGAAAGAGACTTATCCCAATGGGTACATGCTATGAATCTAATGGAAAATTGATTCCTAGACGAATGTTCTCTAACCGAACAACCCAGTAGCTCGACAATAAATGCCATCGATCAAGAAAGTCAAGAGCCACCGGAAGATACAACCATTCTGTTATGGGATTCCAATCACCTGATGCCTTTCAACGCCGCCGCTGAAGTGCAGGGACCTCCCATTGAAATTATAGTTTCACAAACGCGAAGTAAAAGTCAACCTATCCCAAGTAACCCCACCATTACGCAATTAGCTAGAGGGAGTTGAGCGACCGACATGGATGATTTTAAGGATGGAAATTTATATTAAAATGTAGAAACCTAAGCTAATATTATTGGTCCTTAATATGAAAAATGTAAAATGTTTGACGATAGTTTTGTAAAAATATTCAAATTTGTTAGGGATTTAATATAGTTTCTATAAAATTTTGGTGATTTTTAAGGTAAAATAATTTTATTCTATGGAATTTGGGAGAATGTTTTTTTAGAAAAAAATGAAATTGGCGAATCATTTTTTGGAAAAAGCATGGAAAATTAGCCCATTTGCAAAATTTAGCCCCTAAAATAATCTATGGCGAACGATCACCCCAAACCCCTATTTTCTTTTCAAAAAAATACCATAAACATACGCATACATGGAGATCCTAAACTAGACTATAATGTGGTAGAAGACTCAAAGAAGATGAAGGCTAATGTGTCTATCATGGACATGTGTAGGATCCCTCAACAAAAGGATTTTCTGTTGCAGGCCTTAAAATCAATAGATACCCCTATAACAAGGACTGATCAAAGTGAGGTCCCATCTCCCACATATTTAACAAATAAGCCAAGTGTGAATGCTTTCTCTTTAGACAAAAGGGGAAGGCCTTTTGTTCCTACTTTTGATGTTTGAAGTTTTTAACATAAATCTACATAATTGTCTAGTCGATTCAGGGGCATCTTCCAATGTCATGCCATTTTCAATCTGCAAGAAATTGAACGCAACCCCACTCAAAAGTGATAAACACGTTATACAACTAGATAGGACTCAATTAAAGGTCATTGGGGAACTTAAATATGTCATGATCATAATGGATACACACCCCAAATGTGTTCAAGTAATTGATATAATCGTAGTAGACATCCCAGAGTCCTATGGACTGCTACTTAGTCGAGACTGGTCCGAGAAATTAAACAAATACTTTAGTACCGAACGGGATCACCTTTGGTTGCCATTAAAAGGACATACAGACATGATCATGATTGACAGAGAAATATATCTCAAACATACCATCACTGATTTAGAGACCCCAAATGAAACCTCATCAACATAGTTCCATGTTGTAGGAAACTACTCCTGTGATTCTGATTTTGGTAATTTCACCCCTCACGTGTCTGACATACCTCCCACACAAAAATACAAAATGATTTTTCAATTAGACTTACTAGCAGCCACATAAGGAAGCATCCTTTGTCAGGATTCTCCATCAGGAGTAGCAGACAAGGAAGATGAACGTGAAAAAATAGATAGATATGAAGAAGTTAGTAATTCCCCCCCCACAAATTTGGATGCTGTACTTTGATGGTTCTAAATTGAAGGAAGGGTCGGGAGCAGGATGTATCCTCATTGATCCAAATGGGAAACAAAACTTCTTATCCTGCAGATTATAATTTGAATGCACTAACAACACTTCTGAATATGAAGCTCTAGTCCAAGGATTAAAGAAGGACATCGACTTAAACATCAAAGAATTGAAAGTTTTTGGAGACTCTGAAATTATTGTTAGACAAGTAAAGAATACTATCCATTGTAATTCACCTCACTTGATAAATTATCAGCAAGAGGTACACATGATAATAGACAATTTTGAGGCTTTCAACATTACCATTGTTCCCAGGACAAAAAATACTCTTGTTGATTCTTTAGCCACCACAACCTCAATATTTTCTCCTTTACAAGACTACGAAGCCTCAAGGTTTGCAGTAGAGCTTCTCTACAAACTATCGGTGCCTAACAACATTTCTAACTGAAAAGTCTTTGAAGGGGATGAACAAAATGTAGATTTTCTGACTAACCAAAAGAATTTTAAGGATTTAGCCACTGATGATGAAATATTACAAGAACTACTCACATAATCAAATCTCCACAAACAAAATAAGGGAACATATCACTCTGATGACAAACCAAAGTTTCACACAATACTAAAAAGAGTGGCCAATCTAGAGAACCGTTTTGACCTAAGGGAAAGATTTAGAGGGATGAGGAATGAAAAAACAGGGAGCTCATGCCCTATATATGAAACTATAAACCTATGCATCCCTGAGAATCCCAAGCATGTAAACCTAGGCAAGGAAGTGTCCAAGGAATACATGAAGGCTTATTTTAAACTATTTAAAGAATATCAAGATGAATTTTCTTGGTCTTAACAAGAATTGAAAATGTATGATAGTCTCATTATCCAACACACAATCCCGTTAAAGTTTGGAGTAAATCCATTTCAACAAAATATTAGGAAGTACCAACCATCTCTGGAACCCTCTAACACCTCGGGTTTCGAACCCCCATTTTATTAAAAGGCCAGTGTGCCCAAGACATGTAATGTTTTCTATCATTATTAATAATAAATACATGGCTGGCTGCTAGACAAATAAGGACTAGAGTTATAGGGGGATATGATTCCACAAGAGAGGGGGATTGAGGGGCTAAGTGTTTATTCCTATGTTAATTACCCTTTTTTTCTAAGGGAGGGGATTGGTTACGTGAGCCTCTTGGAAAAGGCCAGGAGGTTCTTGATCCCCCATGAAGTTACTTAAACTCACCTCTGGTCTGATGGGGGGGTTTGAATGATGGATTTTTCGTTGATTTTATTGTACGTTCATTCATTTCCCTCATGCACTTTCATGCACTCACTTACCCATCCATTGATCCGTCCTCACGTGCATCTTGGCCTGGAAAAGGGAAAGGAACTAGTAAGAATTAGCTGCAGGATAGTTGGCTGTAATGGTCGCTGGTGCAATCTAGCCATGACCTGGGGCCTGCATGTCTGAGATGCATTGGCATGTGCCCCATTTTTCTCACAACTGTGAGTCCTGAGAATTCCATCATTGATATTATGGACCAGCTGTGATGGAGGCCCTGGAATAAGGAGAAGGACTACCTGAGGGACTGCGTGGCAGAGAAGGGTGGAGGTCCATTCTCTTGGGCGGTACAGGCTGGGTAGAGAGAGTTGGGTACTTGGATAGTTGTGGGTGCTGAGAAACCTGTGAGAGCTTGAGAGCTGTCTGGTTTGGGAACCCAAGTACACTCTGGAACCATCCTTATGGATTCATAGCCCTGGATCGGGGGTGACACTGCTGTTGAGATTTGGAGGAGTGGTGTCTACAGTTGGGTGGAACGTCCTTGTTCTACAACTAGTTGGTGTCACCTTTTTATAAATATAAGTGCTCTCTGTTGTGATATTATTATCTGTGTATAAATGTATTCCACTGTGTATTTTAATTATCGTTTAACTAAATCTTAGATTAAGCATGGTTGCTCGATATTGCTGTGCATGTCGCTAAATATTGTATCTTATGCATTCTTATTAATTAAAGAAGGTATCGGTAAGAGAAATAAGTCCAAGGGCGGGCTTGAAGGTAGTGTTGTGTCCCTTTTGTAACCTAAGTGAGCAAAAGAAGGACACCTACAAGTCCAGTTGGGTTAGCTGGATAGGACAAAAATGAATGCAAGAGTTAGAAACATCAAGCATAAGAAATAAACAAACAACTAAGCTAATAACAATAAAAGAAACTAAACTAGAGTGCATAAGGGAAATAGAACCAAAAAAATAAACAACATTCATGCCACCAGTGGATAAGTTGTATTAGTGGGAAAACACCAAAGACAAAGGGAGACTTATGGGTTCCCTCTTCCTCCAAGGGAGGGATCTTGAACCCCCAATGATTGCGCTCTTCTTACAAATAGCAAACTAGAAGGAAATGGTGAAGAAACCCAAAGCTCATTCACTCAAGAGGTGATGTGAATGGCTAAATGAGATGATGCTTGTATGATCTAATGAGGAAAGATGTTCCTTCAAGAGAATATAGGCAACATAACAATACAAATGAATTCTTGGAAATGTAGTGCACCCATGGCCTCTTTTTATAGCAAAGTTTTGAGGCATTATTCAACCAGTCCTTAGTGTGAACAAGGGGCTCTTTAGGGCACCCTTAGGTCTTTGACCAACCCCCCACTCGGATTCAGCTCGGATTTGGGTGTCAAATCGACTTGGGAGATGAACCAGAAGTGGGTGGAAGGCTGACCAAAATCATAAATGTGTCGTTCTGAGGTATGCATGGATTTTTTTGTCCACAGACGTGCATCGGGCGCATGTGTGCTTTTTCCGGTGTTGTAGACTAGCACACGTGCGCACGCTTCCTTTGTATCCTTCGCGCATGCTGATTTTATAACTAGTTGTATAGTTTTGTGCCCTTTGGAAATGCATTTTTGAAGTTGTGGGTGAACTAATAGGTGTTTGGAGATGCTGGATTCCTGTAACCATTTGCAGATGAAATTTCAGTGATAGCATATGCCCCCTGATGTGTGAGGTTAGGAGAATACGTATAGCCGAAATACATCAATGTTTCTTCTACTGAGAGTACCATTGTAAAAAAGAGTGTTGAGAGAAATTGCAAGAGCGACCCATTGGAGGGAGAGGGGAGCCTGTGGGACCCAAACCTTTCGCCAGGTGTGGAAAAATAAAACTATGTACAAACGAGGCAGGCATGCCCCATGCTCGTGTCATGTAACTCAAAAATGTATAAGATAATAACTGAAGCTGTATGTTGACGTAGATAACTGCAGCGCCCTCCGGGGCAGTTTGATAATGGCAGAGGACAATTATGTTGGTGAACAAACTCTGAAAAGAGTCGATGACACCTGTAAGAGGTGTCGATGATTCACATGAATTGATAGCCTATCAAATTTCATAGGTCTTCGGCTAAGATAAAACAACTTCAATAGTCGCAAAGTAAGACCCACCGTAACATGAGATGGTGTTGAAGTCGAATACTATGGGGGTCAATGAAAATAGAGAGCAATGATGGTTCTCCTTGTGTCGTCCGAGACTCCTCATTGTAAAGGTAATGGGAGTCAAGATACTGTTGCCCGTTTGGAAACTGTGCTGATGTCGATAGAAAGAGAGACACGACTCCAAGAAGCAAAGGGTTTCATTAAATTCACTGGATGAGATCAAGAACTGATGAGGTACATGGGCAAATTCAAGATGTGGTGAGATTCAAGACTACCCTTGGTTGGGGATATATGTGAAGTATGAGTGGAAACAACTGTGAAACTAGATCTAGTGTTAGGGGGATGACTAGACATGGGTTAAATTGTGCCAGAGGCCTGAAAAAGTGGACAAACTTAGAGATCAGGGGTACATGGATTGTGGGATACTCAGGGTTTTATGGACGCTGTCAATAATAGTAGAAGGTAAGGAATGCCCCAACCAAGGGTGACATGGGTTGCTTTGCCAAGGAAAGAAGGCCGCCAAAGGTAATGACAAAAGGCGATGTAAATGCTAGAAACAAAGGCTTTGTACAATGACCAAATGAATAAAGAATAAGTTGGGAAAAGTGTACAGATACAAAAATGGGTGCCCCAGTGTAGGATGGCTTAGCTGGTGAGGGCTCAAGTAGCTTGGAAATCAGGTGGAGGGTGGGGGGCCCCATAGGTGGGTTTCTGTATTAGGTAAATGAATGGAGGACAATCTACAAATGGACAAAATGATGGTGGATGAGATGGAGAGTTAATGATACTGCGGAGGTGTAGTCAAATGTGAACCGTAATGAGGTTACCCGAGAGTCCAGTGTGGGGAAGCTAGCAAAATGATGATAAGGAGAATGTGGCTGATTCTCGGGAATGAAAAGACTATTAGGACTCCCAACCCTAGGGGGTGAAAACAACATGAGTGTCAAAGTGCCAGAGGGGACTACGATGGGGACAACTCATGTGGGAGAGAGTGCTACCAGTTGACAGTATTGAAATGCAGCAGAGGTGTGACTACTACAGAGCCGGATGGGGGGACCCTAGAGGAAAATATCGGAGGGTGTGACTGGGAGATGCAATTGATATTTAGAGGGAATTATTACATGCCAATATCGATAAAATACCTAAGAGGTCCATGCTGGTGGGTGATGACCAAGTACCTGCACACATACAAAACCAAATACCCACTGTGAATGATATCTGAAAGTAAAGAACATATAAAAATTATTTGAGAATGTTGAACATGAGCATGCGTACCTGGGCGTGATGTGAGAAAAATGATCCCTAGGGGTCGAGTATGGATGGCAACCCAGGGAGTGTGACTATGTAGGTGGTGGGATCCTGATCCCGTGGCTGAAGATGGATTAGAAAATGGATGTTCGGAGCTCCCAGAATTGATCCTGGAAGTTTGGCAAAGGGACTATATATAGTTGTAGGGCGTACAATGCCACCTCATTTATACCTGTTGTCGTAGTGACTGGATGAAAGGTTTCAGAGGAGATTTGGAGATTATGGGATATCGAGCCAGCCGATTCAGGATCAACGAGTTCCAGGTTAGTGGTCATATCCTCCTTCATAGTAATTAGGATTTATTTTTTGGATAGGGCTTGTACAGGTGGCCATATAGGGGGGTTTTGTGAGGGTGCCCCCCCCAGTGCAAGGGCGATCAAATGATTCACACGCATGAGTGCACAGTTGTAATTGGGACAATCGTGCATGGGGGAACCTGAATGGGGAAAACATGCACGCATTGGATGCACGCCTATTCAAAGAACAACAATGCATACATGCACGATTGTGTTCCTGACAGTTGTGCATGTGTGTGCAACTGTGTAGCAAACATGTGGGCTAGGATGCGTGTCTGTGTGTGTGATAGGGGCACATGCGTGTGCCCCTGTATTTTAGATAGTCACACATGAGTGTGAAACTATGGGATGAACAGGTGCACATATGTGCGTGCCTGTGGGGAAAAAAACCGCGTCCTTGAAGCAAAGATGAAGGGTGAAAAAACTTATCTTTTTTGGAGATTTTGGTGTTTTTGTGGGTTGTGATGGCTGATCAAATATTGTATGGGTGGATGCAGGTGACCATTTGACGATGCCAGTCCACTAGAGGGAGAGGGACTGGGTGCGCCTGAGAAAGGCGGTGAGAGATGAGGAGCCGGCTTTATGGGGCCCTTTGGCAGCCTATGGTTTGCTAAATTTTTTTGAGTGTTCATTGGTGCGGGCACATGAGTACCTGCTATAGTTCTTGATCTCGATGTGGAGACCTGATCTACAGTGCTTCATTGTACGAGGTGAGCATATCACATTCTCTGCGATGGAGGATGTGTATTTTTTTACTGGGATCCCTTTTTGGGAAACCTTGCTACCGACGGAGCCCGTGTTACCCAGGGATGGACAGTTGGTTGTCTTGGCCCAGACCTATTGTAGTGGATAATAATTTATGTTAGGCTCCGTGGTGAGGATAGGGGCGATGGACGCCCTTTTGCATC
>JASDQU010012781.1:26890-41784 GCA_032191745.1 Picea mariana
ATCTTCTATTTGATTAAATTGTCTTGGAATATGTGTAAATGTGATTGAATCAAAATGTCGAGATAAAAGTATAACTTGCAAGTATTTGCGGAAGAGGCAAGGATCGCAGACACGGTAAACATTGTTGAGCTGGAGGACAATGAGTTGGGAATCGAGTAAGATGCTAAGGTGACGAATATGGCGGTGACTGGACTTGGAAAGGAAGCCAATGATGGCTATGTATTCTGCTTAGTTGTTGGTTTCTGAGCCCATACATATGCCACTGGAGTGGAGCAGTTCATGTGAGGGGGCATAGAGGGCCCAAGTGACCGAAGCGAGATTCTGTGTCCAATGGATAGCTCCGTCAGCGTAACCGATGTGGTAGGCAAATGGAGGAGGCATTTTTCAATAACACAAATGGTAGATTAGATGTAAGGCATGGAGGGAAAAAAAAATAAAAACTCTACAAAAAGAAAAATCCTAGTGTAGAATGGCTACGCTCAGGTGTAAAATTTCTTTAAGTAGAACCCGTTGACGGGTTCTTTGAGAGGGTGGCCTTCAGGAGAGGATAGGATGTATGTGCCTTTAGCGAGGCAATGTTGGATGATGTAAGTTCCATGCCATAATGACTCACATTTACGATGGCCGAGGGTATCGTGAGCGATATCGTAAGCAAGGAAGAGGTTTCCTTCGTTGAATGATTGAAGGTTGACATGGCGATCAAAGGTGGCCTTTGACCACTTTTTAGCTGCTTCATTGTTGTGTAAGGAAGACTGACAATCTTCATCTAGTGACTCTAAGTTCAACAAATGCTGTTCCGTTGGAGCAGTGTCGGGTAATAGCTCAATAGTGGTGCATAAGGTGGGTATTTCACACTTGATGGGGAGAGTG
This sequence comes from Picea mariana, assembly GCA_032191745.1. Classification (NCBI taxonomy): domain Eukaryota; kingdom Viridiplantae; phylum Streptophyta; class Pinopsida; order Pinales; family Pinaceae; genus Picea; species Picea mariana. The sequence goes on from JASDQU010012781.1 coordinate 27,761, forward strand.
GCCTCGACCCCATGGACAAGATGAAATGGTGTGAAACCAGTGGCAGTTTTAACTACCGTGGGATAAGCCCATAGTGCATAAAACAACATATGGTGCCAACTGGTCTTATGTTTGTTAATCATGCATTGCAACATGGTTTTGAGGACCTTATTGACTGCCTCTACCTGTCTGTTGGACTGAGGATAGTACGGGGAGGCAAAATCATGGGAGAATCCTAACCTGTCGGAGAGTTTGACGAAAATATCATTCTTGAAGTATTTCTCGTGATCAAAGACTAACTGTAGTGGGAATCTGAAGTACGAGATGACTTGGTTAAAGAAAAAATGCGCTGCAGTGTCAGTAGTGTTGTTGAAGGTGGGCATTGCTTCAGCCCACTTGGTGAAGTAATCGACTGCTACGACGATGTATTTGTGTCCATTTATAGATGGAGGGTTGTAGGTCATGAAGTCTATGGCCCATTTGCAAAAGGGGCCGACAGTAATGACTGGGTGGAGAAGAGCGGGTTGTGCTCTTGCTTTGTTGGCATATAGCTGAGATTTTTCACATCACTTCACAGCGTGGATGCAATCGTGAAACAATGTGGGCCAAAAGTAGCCTGCTCGAATGATTTTCTAGGCGGTGGACATCCCTGAGAGGTGGCCATCGCAAGCGCCATTGTGGAAGTCATTCAAGACTCTATCGGCTTCGTTGATAGTCAAACATCGACGAAGTATGGATTCAACCCCTTGTCGATATAAAATATCACTGATAAGGAGGTAGTGAGGGGCTTGGTGGAGAATACGTCGACAATCGTCCTGGGAGAGGTGGTTTTCGAACTTCTATGTTCAAAGGTAGACAAGGAGATCGCCGTACTAAGGATCATTCAAAGGGATGAAAAAGAGATGTTCATCAGGGAAGTTGGTATTGGTAGGAGAGATAGTAGTATCGGAAGTAAATGTCATAATGAGTTCGGCAAGGACGAGGGCTTTCTTTCTCTTCGGTGTTAAAAATTAGAGGTCGTACTCTCGAAGGATGACGATCCATCGGGCAAATTTTCCATTAATTTGTCGGTGACTGCGCAAGTATTGCATGGGGTTGGAATCTGCTATGACCTTGGTAGTTCGAAGTAGGATGTAATGGCACAGTTTCTGGACTGCAAGGACAACTGCAAGGGAAATTTTATCTTCATGATTGTATTTCAAGGGTGGCCCTGAAAGATTTTTACTAATGTAGTAAATTACATGCTCACAGTCATCATCCCCTAATTGGACGAGAACTCCTGCTACTGAGAAGACTGAGGCTGATAAGTAGAGGATATAGTCGCGGTCATAATCGGGTGGGCTAATAAACGAGGTGTTGGAGAGTGCCACTTTAATATCATCAAAAGCATTTTGGGAATGTTCATCCCATTGGAATGGGATATCGTTCTGTAAGAGGCAAAGGAGATCGTGTGCATGAGTGGCGTAATCGGGGACAAAGAAGCGTAAAAGGTTAGCTTTTCCTTGTAATCTTTGCAGCTAGCATAAATTCCGAGGGGGGGGAATTTCTGTGATGGATTGGACCTTGAGGGGGTCCACTGTGATGCTATGTTGGGAGACGATGAAACCAAGGAGGCATCCAACGGTGATGCAGGATACACACTTGAGAGGGTTCAAGTGGATATTGTACTGACGACACCTGTGAAAGACAATGCGTAAGTCATCGAGATGTTGAGTTCCCTTCTTGGATCGAGTGGTGAGATTTTCCAATTAGGCGAGGATGATTTGAGCTAGATCATGAAAAATGTATGTCATGGCGTGTTGAAAAGTGGAACCAATGTTCTTGAGGCCAAAAGGCATGACACGATATGAAAAATTACCCCAAGGGGTAGTGAATGCGATTTTGTATTGATTGTCTGGGTGAATCTGAATTTGGTTGTAGCCAGAGAAACTGTCCATGAAGGACAAAGCCTCGTGGCCGACACAATCTTCGATAATTTGGTTGATAAAGGGCGTTGGAAAATTGTCTTTGGGACAGGCGTGATTGAGATAGTGAAAGTCCGTACAGACATAGATAATACCCTGTTTTTTGTTAACAGGGACGGGGTTGGAGACCCATGATGTATATGCGATGGGGTATGCGAACCCTCCAACGCATAATTTGTCAATCTCGGCTTTGATGGATTTCGCTTTGGATGGGTGTAATGGAAATTTCTTTTGTCGTACAAGGGTAATATCATGCCATGTGTCTATATGATGTTCGACAAAAGAGGGATCGAGGCCGGGCATCTATGTGTATGACCAAGCAAAAATGTCCCGGTATTCCTGGAAGAGAGCTTTGTAAGCTATGAGCTCTTCAGGAGAGAATGCAACATCGATGGTGATTTCCTCTATGATTCCAGGTTTGATGGAAATATCGATTTTGATGGTGGGGGAAATGTTGGCCATGTTTCCTTCTTCAAAAGCATCGGGGGCAGGGATAGGGTTATTGAACCAATCTATGCCCTGATGGGAGAAAGTCTTTAGTTTCGATTGCGTATATGGGGTTTTGTTTGGGAGGCATAAAGGATTCCTATGAAAGAAAGAGCGCTTTGTGATGGAGTGGATCCCATGGGTAATTGGGGGTAGTTAATTCCTCGAGGATGTCTTCATCGCAGTGGAACTATCGGGAATATAGGGGATCCAGGGGAGTAACATTAGTGACTATCATCGTGTGGTTGGATTCTAGTGGTAAAGAAGTAGGGGGAATGATGCAAGGGGGTTGCGATTGTTCTCTTGACATAAACCAAATATTGAGGTACTGTGGGTTGAAAATGGTAGTCGGCCGTAAGATTTCCGTGGGGAAACAGATTGGAGAATTGGGGGGATTTCGGGGGAAATCCTCCTCTAGGCTATCTATGAACCATGGAGGAGTGGGAAGTGCCTCAGGCTTGGGAGAGAATATATAAACCGTATATGGAGACGGAATAGGGGGGACAAATGGCGTCACCGGAGGTGTGGTGATGGGAGGATTGGGAATAAGGGTCAATTGACAATGCCTATATTCAATAATCGTGGGACACTGGTAGGTGAAGTGATCTAGTGATTCACAGAGAGAGCAAGGAAATTTCATTCATTCTTTGATTGAGGTCGTAACATAGTGGATGTCAGTGACATGTATTTGAGATGATGTGGATGGAAGGGGTTCTTGCTGAAAGATATGGTGTACTGCCACTAGCGTCTGCTGAAAGATATGGTGTACTGCCACTAGCATCTGCGTGGGTGTAATGGCCATACTCTTAACAGATGGCACATGCAAATTTGGTTCTTTTCCCTTTGCTACTTGTATTAGGGGGTGCAGTGGTAGTACTGGGGGGAGTGACGAGTGGTGTCATTGCCCGAGGGAGTTGAATCAAATTGCGTAGCTTGGGAAGAGATGGGAATTTATTGGTGGGGTGTCCATCTTTCTCGCATAGTGTGCAAGGAGGATGAACTCATGGGGGAAGTGGAGCAGTGGGCTCTTTCTTCTTCCATTTGCCCCCAGCTGTAGTAGTGGTGCTAGCGAGTGGGGGTGAGGGAGGTGAAGTTTGAGTAAGTATTGGAATCTGCATCGGGATTCCTTCAGTTTGGGGAGGGAGGGATGGTTGAGGGACCATCGCAGGTGGATGTAGATACCATACTGGGATTTCCAACACCATATTGGGAAGGGTAAGCGTTGCAACTACTTGGAAAGATTGTACGCCCAGTGGGGGGTAAAAAAAGGGGATTTGAGTAATGGATTGGGGAACTGTCTCCCAAACCGGGATGTGGCCTTGGGGTTGGGTGAAATTGGGAACATGGGGAGATGAAGATTTCTCAAGGGATTCCTGAGGGAGGAGATCTATAATGAGTGGGACGTTAGATAGTAAGGAAGTTTCTGTGGGAGAAAAGGTATCTCTAGTTTCTGTGGCATTGGATGAAATGACACATACTTGTGCTGAGGGATGTATGAGCGATGGTGCTCCATGGTGTGTCCCTAGCAAGGATGGGTATTTGAAATTTACGGGACCCATCTCGATGAGTGGGTAGGCATTGGGATTAGTGTGGACAAAAGGTAAGATGTTATCGATGTTTGAGGAAGGGTTGGGATCATAATGTGACACTTGGTTGATGGTGACAATCTTTCCGTTGTGGGGGAACATCATTGTGTGAAACACAGAAGAGGACATAGCCTTCATAGCGTACATATAGCTACGTCCAAACAATATGTTGTAATCGAGCGGAGTGTCAATAACTTCAATGTCAATGAGGATAGTCTTGCCCACTAGTTCAACGGGGGCGGTTTGAAAGAGCCCTTCAGGAGAGGATGGGTGTCCATCATAAGCTCTGAGAGTGATGGCAGATGGTATAAGCTCGTGGGAGCCAAGTTTCTACCATACGGTTTTGGACATGATGCATGTGGATGCACCTTCATCAATGATGTAGTGGTGAACTATGATGTTTCAGATTTTAACCGGTATTTGGAAAGCGACCAAAGCGGGGAGACGGGGTTCCCCACTATCAAGATCAAATGTGATGAGTCAAGTATCAACAGGGTTGACTTCCCCCAGGGAAGAGAGTAATGAATTTCATTGAGTAGGAAAGGTTTGAAGGACTTCTAAAACTAACATATCAGCAGGAGATTATGCCAAGTCATCGACCATACTATAATTCTGTGCCACCCTAGCCTGAGGGTTGCTGATATTCCGACGTAATGGGATGCAAGGAATACGAAGGGGTGTTTTAGTATTAGGGCGAGGAATCATCAAAGGTGGTCCAGTTGTGACTAGGGATGCTTCTGAGGTAGTGGGAACAGAGTCAGGGGGTGCACTGTATTGATGGTTGTGCATTTGTAGAAGAACTTCTTCCTCGCTAGTGAGGAGGATAGTGCGGTCTGCAGGAGTGCCAATGTTTGGATACTGTCCCATCTGTGGTGGGGTAGGATGCCTCTCCTATTGGGTGTTCATCACCCCTTGGTGTGGAATGGGGTTTTGCAACATGGATGGGGGTGGTTGTTGCACATATTGTTGAGGGGCCTGCGGCGGGGCAAGCGGTGCTGGGGGACATGGTCCATTTTCATATTCTTTCATCTATTTAAAGTCCATGATTTGAGGGAAATGATGAGTATAATGGCCATACTCATTGCAAAGGGCACAAGGGAAGTTTGTCTGAAGATTGTTGTTATTCTTCCCTTAACGTTTGTTGTTATTGCCCCATTGGGGGTTTTGGTTCCCCTGATTCTGGTTGCCCTCGAGAAATTGTTTATGTTGGGGGTGATTCCCTCCTTGTCCGGTATTATTATTGTTTCAGTTTTTTCCTTTATTTTTGGCATTATTCGAGTGATGGGTTGGATTTTCCATATTCAGTTGTTCAAAATTTTGATATTGCTGAATGGGAGAGGGATGAACAAAATTAACCCCAATGTGTGGGCATCCTTGTGGTGGAGCCATGGGCTGTGGAGGGCCAGAAAATGGAAAGTACGGGTTATTTGGTGGAAATGATCTGTAAAGTACATAGGAAGGCGTAACTCTTTCACTAGTTCTTAGGGTGTAAGCTAAGGTGGAGGGGTTACTAGAACTTGGTTGGACAACTAGGCGTATTGTGGGTGCCGACGGTGGTCCACTTATGGGTGGAGGAAAGGAAATAGGGTATGGTTGTTGATAAGGGGGAGGAGTATAATAAGGAGGTCCTCCATATATCGATGGATATTGAGGTGTTCCATACAGAGGTGGTTGTTGGAGGTGCGGATTGTGGTGTGTTGTGGTACCAATCAATGCATCTGCTAAGTGAGACATCCCAGGTTTGTCCTGACCAAATGGCATGGATCTTGGGGTGTCAGGTAGTATCGTATATAAGTATCCTGACTGTGAATAAATGAGTTCAAACTGTTGAGCCTTGCTGATGGCTTCTTCTTTAGATTGGGGGAAGGTGGTAGCCACATCCTCGGCAAGGAGGGAAACAAGTGATTTGAGAAACCAATTGAGGCATTGTTTCTTGGTGGCTTTAGCTTTGCATAGACTACGTCATTGACACCATTCATGAATGTGGTCAACGATGTGTTTGGCGAAGGTTTGTTTAAAATATGACAGCAGTTCGAGACCATTATCATGATGGATTGGTAGTTGAAAGAAGGTCAAAAATGATTTGGCCAAAGATTCAAAGGTCACATGGGACCCATATTTTTCTTCTACATACCACTTGGCTGATGGGCCAGTGAGCATGTGTTGGAATAACCTCAATCGGACGAAGTCATCCATGATGTTGTTTGAAGATCACCATAAGTGGAAGGTCATGATATGGTTGGTCGGGTCATCTCCCGCTTTTCCTTCAAAATTGGGGATGTCTGAAGGTAGTTTGGTAGGCATTGTAGGCCATGTGGGGTCGTGAAATATAGGATCAATGGTGAGTTTAGTTAGATATGATATGTTGAGGGAAGCCAAGTAGGGAATCTTTGGTGGTGGTGGAGGATTAGTTCCAACCATGGTGTGAGTGTTTTGTGTACCTGAACCTTGAGGGGGGTTAGGTGGGCTTGTACTTCCTCCTTGGGAAGAAGTGTGCCCTTCGCTTCCTTGTAAAGGGAAGTGAGTGGACGATTGACCTTGGGAAGTGGACCCAAGTAAAGTGGAACTAAGCAAAGAAGATCCCAATATGGTAGCACTCACAGAGGTGTGAGAAGGTGGAGCCGACGAGTTGGCAAGAGTAGGAACTCCCCCTAGAATGGGAGGGAGATTTAACAAGCATCTGGAACGATGGGGATTCTGTGGGTCCTCTATGATGTCCGAATAACAAAGTGGGTGTGTGAAAATGGTGACGAGAGAAATAAATGAACAAGAGTCTTTGTTATAATTTTTGGACCTTCACAATATATATCACAATCGCATGTAATCACAAGAGCATCATACATAAATCAATTGATAAATAGGCATACATGTGGGTAGGTAGATTTTGTCCATGTGGGAGAACAAAGAAAACAAATGCTCGTGTCCTAAAAGACGTAACATCCTTCCTCTCAAAATAACACTGGACCTTCCAATAACACTCCATAGTGGGGTTTGAAGCCACCGGAAGAGGAACTAGTGAAGGATGACACAATCAATTATAATGAGGGGTAGAGGGGGCATATCCCAAAAGAGCTGGTGATATTTCCCAATAGCCACACAAAATTTGATCAAGGTGCAGTTGTAGCCCACAATTGCCACCTGGGTAGATGTCCTAAAATTTGGTCACTAGGTACCTCGGTCAAAGTGTGGCATTTAGATTTTCGGCCTCAGAAATGGGTCACGGGCTGGATCCCATCCAAGAGGTGGGTGCCTCAAGGGGGACGCACAAAACAACTATATTTTGGCCTTCGACCCTTCACGGGTATCTCCCTGCCTTATGGTATTAGGAAAACTTGACTTGGAGGATTTAAAGTTACCTATTTGACCACTTCTACTATTTGAAGATGTGAGAACCAGATAACAGGGATTTATTTGGATGCCTATCCCCGAGATCCCACCTAGACTAAAAAAATTCTTTTGGCACCTCTTGTGGAGGAAAAGTTAGTGAGTTTTTAGAAATTTTTTAGATGTGGTTGTTTGAGAGATTGGGGGTATGAACCAACCTCGTTGAATTTAAGTGGGAGTGGATAGTTTCATCAAGAAAAGGGTGGGGCATTTTAGGATCCCTTTGGAGGAAACTTACTTCAACCTCCACGATTCTAGAGGAAACTATGTGAGTGTGTAGTGACTTTGTGTGTAAACAAGTGAAAGTGTGACAAATTTTTAATAAGTTAGGTGTCACCTTGCTGCATGTGGACTTTGTGTGGTCCTTACAAGTCTTTATTACCTAATTTTCTAAATGCCATTGGTACTGCCTTGCAAAATTTTAAAGTCCCTAGAGAACTAGCATGTGGACATATGGATCCTTACCAATCCTTTAACTCCCTAGTGTGATTTAATATAAGAAATATTTAAAAACTATCCTAGATTGTGGACATGTGGGCATGTATGAGCTCATTACAAAACCTTTAAACTTCCCTAGTGATGTAATCTAAGAAAGTAGATTCAAAACTATCCTATCTTTGTAGCATGTGGGCATGTATGGGCCCTTACAAATTTAAGATGTGTTTGAAAAAGTAACTAAGAAGAGTCCTGAGGGGGGTTGTTGTCCTCTCCTAAATATTTTTTCTTTTAAGGGAGATGAAATTTCTCCTCAATCATTTTTTTGATTCTCAAGATCGCTCTATGGTGCGAGAGAAGAGCATACTCAATAATTGACGTTCAATTTCTGGTCCCAATGCAAGTGGTTATATATGTGATAGATAATGATTCCAACTTAACTTTAATCAAAGCAAGCCATCCATGTGGTAAAATAAAAGCAAAAAGAGGATAAATATGGATTTTAGCCCCCCTAAGTGCCTATGTTTTGACTAACCCTTCATGTGGAGAGGGAATCTAAGTGTGGTGCATATTACAATTTGCATAGAATAAAGCTTAAGAAGGTTATGGGCCTTCAACAGATCACAAAACCCTTACAATGTATGATTTTCAAGACAGATGTGCAGGTCGCAGAGTAGACAGAGGCGCATTTGGCACCAATGCGCAAATAAAAAATGACCTTTTGATGTAGGTGCACAGAATGCGTTGAGAAACATAGTGAGTTTGGCGCACGTGCTCGAAAGACGCACCTGTGGGTTAAAAAACCAACACACTTTTTGTTACATGATTGGGAATAAAATTTTGAATGAAATTCTCTCATCTTAGCTCCGAATTTAGCTTTTTGCAGGCAGGCATGGGCCGGTTATGGTTCCTGTAAGTTAAATAAACCAAAAAGAAGTGCTCAAACAACCCAAATGGGGAGGAACTTGATACCTATCCCCAGTGGAGTCGCTAATATGTTGTGTCCCTTTCGTCACCTAAGTGAGCAAAAGAAGGACACCTACAAGTCCAGTTGGGTTAGATAGACATGACATAAATGAATGCAAAAGTTAGAAACATCAAGCATAAGAAATAAACAAATAACTAAGCTAATAAAAATAAAAGAAACTAAACTAGAGTGCATAAGGGAAATAGAACCAAAAAAAATAAGCAACATTCATGCCACCAATGGATAAGTTGTATTAGTGGGAAAACACCAAAGAGAAAGGGAGACTTATGGGTCCCCTCTTCCTCCAAGGGAGGGCTCTTGAACCCCCAATGATTGAGCTCTTCTTACAAATAACAAACTAGAAGGAAATGGTGAAGAAATCCAAAGCTCATTCACTCAAGAGGTGATGTGAATGGATAAATGAAATGATTCTTGTATGCTCTAATGAGGAAATAGGTTCCTCCAAGAGAATATAGGCAACATAACAATACAAATGAATTCTTGGAAATGTAGTGCACCCATAGCCTCTTTTAGCAAAGTTTTGAGGCATTATTCAACCAATCCTTAGTGTGAACAAGGGGCTCTTTAGGGCACCCTTAGGTCTTTGACCAGCCCCCCACTCATATTCAGCTCGGATTTGGGTGTCAAATCGACTTGGGAGATGAACCAAAAGTGGGTGGAAGGCCGACCAAAATCATAAATGCGCCATTCTGAGGTATGCGCAGATTTTTGCGTCCACAGTCACGCATCGAGCGCATGTACACTTTTTTCGACGTTTTCGATTGACACACGTGCATGCACTTCCTTTGTATCCTTAGCGCATGCTGATTTTATAACTAGTTTTATAGTTTTGTGCCCTTTGGAAATGCATTTTTGAAGCTGTGGGTGAACTAATAGGTGTTTGGAGATGCTGGATTCTTGTAACTATTTGCAGACTAAATTTGAGTGATAACAGGTAGCATGCTCTAGCTTGTGGGTGGCTGGGGATGTTACAGTTTCGTATCAGAGCTTTTGGTTGAAACACTGGGCCAGTATGGGCTGGGTCTGTTGGTCAGAGTCTCGTGGTTATAGATCGAACTATGACCGTGGAGTTGAAAAGCTCAGGAGGAATGGCGTTACAGAATCTACGCAGGAGTTAGATCACCGGAGACCCATTGTAAGGGGTTCAAAGGATCGTGACCGTCCCCTTCGAATTCAGGAGCGATCGCCACTGTAGGATCGAGAGAGATCTGAGATCATTGGATTAGAGGACAGGGGAAGAGGGGTCGTCTAATGAAAAGGAAGAAAGAGTTAAGGTCACCATCGTTATATCCCATTAGAGAGAGATATCAATGGACAACCGACATTGCGGGGAACCAAGTTGTACGATAGATAATTCCTCAAGGTGGTCTCGCAATCCAAACCATGGTTCCACAGAGGGGTTACGTGTTAGCGTCAGCAGAATTGTAGGTGAAAAGTGGGTTACTCCAAACCATCGATGCGTGCCCCTGCAAATTGAAATGCATGCAGTGATGTGACTTGCTAGTGCTCGATCATCAAAACTATGAATAATCAAAGTAGCTGGGGACCATTGATCCATAGGAGGACACACGTCAACCGATCGTGTGCTCCAGGTGAAAGCACTTCAGGAAAGAGCGAGCGAGGAGAAGTTGAGAATTGATATTTCCAAAGCCTTGAGAGCCGAAGTGAATCTCAGTTGTCCAATCTAGGAGGACACGCGACATAAATCCACTTAGTTCGGGGAAAAGAGAAGGTTGGAAGTTGAGATTTCTGAAATCCGAAGACTCGAAGAAATCGTAGCCGTCAATCCAAGGGAGACACATGTCAGTAGATTGCAAGCTTCAGACAAAAACATTTCGGAAAAAGTTGAGGTTTGAGTTTTTCGAAGTCCGAAGGCCCAAAAGAATGGCAGTCGTTGATCCTTGCAGGGGTAAATCTTGAACTCCCGAAGCCCGAAGAGCTAGAGGTGTGGGGCACGATGACGTCACTAGGAGGTGATGTGGATCCCAAAATTTTCGAAGTGACGTGGCTTGCGAATGTCACTGGGGATGACGTGGACACATGGGATGTGCACCATGTGTCAGTAAGTTTTGAGAATGCAGATGATTGAAATGTCATCTAGGATGTGACACATGTCACCCACATGATTGGACCATGTGTCTGCTTCCAGTATTTCACCACGTGGCGATAGATCGTGCAGTCCGGAGACTTGAAACTCCAGTGGGGAAATATGTGACAGGTTTCATTGGGTCGAAACTCTTGAAGGCCCAAAGGCTGGAGTACATATTGACCATTGATTCCAAAAGACACACGTCGAAGGATCATCTACTTCAGGTGAAAGAACTACGGGAGAAAGTGCAGGAGGAAAATTTTGAAACTTTTGAAGCCCAAAGGGCCGAAGCGATTCACAACCGCTGATCTGTGGGAGGACACCCGTCGACAGATCATGAACTCCAGGTAAAAGCATTCTGGGAGGAGGCAAGCAAGGAAATTTGAGACTCTAGAAGCGCAGAATCCCAAAGTGGATCTCGATCGTTGATCGTGAAAGAGGACGAGGACTGTTGATCTGGTCCTGGATGGAATTTATGAAGTCCCGAAGCTCTGGACACATGATTTTTCAGCTAGTGTAGGTTCATTGCCATGGTCATATGTATATTGAGAGTTGATGGAAGGAGGGATAAGGTATGAATTGGTTGTATTTGAGACAGAAAAGTGCTAAGGAAGGATTTAGCCGCGGTCTCTAGTCATGGTCACCTAGGAAGGTGGTTTGAAGGAAGAGCCTACATAGGATAACATTATGTGTGAGCCAAGGATAACATGACACTATTATTTTCGAAGAATGGGGATATGATCTCCATGAAAAAATAAAAGAAAGAGACCTGTAGCATGGTTTGGAAATTTTTTTTATCGTATGCATAATTCTAACAAAATGGTTGCTTGCACATTTTGTAGAATTAAGGGGCTTAAGCACATAAGCTCGGGATTAGTATTGAGGAAATGGAAGAAGGCGAGGGAGCCTCCAGTCATGATAAGGATGCCGAAGGCTAGAATACCAGAGTTGGTAATGCAAAGACAGAGTCTAATGGATGCAAGGGAAAAGGAGAACATGAAACGTTAATAGAAACAGTAATAAGACTGAAGATGGAAGTGCAGAGCTACAAAGAAGACAACAAGAGACTGATGAGAGATCAAAGTCATATAAGTTCTTGAGTGTTGCAGAGCTTAAATCAGTTGCAGAGACAAACAAAGAAGGGATAAAACTCAAGACAAGAGGAAGAAGGCAGGTGCCATGAAAAAAGGGATGATTGTGAAAGAGCCAGTTATTCCAAAAGTGCTAGCAGAGCTCATGGAAGCCACTCACCTCCTTACTTAGAAAGAAATTTTTATTCATTGGATAATCCCGTAAGCAGTCCAGAGGTATCTCTTGTCAGACACCAAAGAAGGAAACAAGAGGTAGATAGTTTGCAAGGAGAGTTGAGGAATCTCAAGCCACCTTACTTTGAGGGTGAAAGAGAAAGGGAAGATGATGTCGAAGCATGGTTTCTTGGGCTCCAGAGATATTTTTAGTTGCATAACTATTCATCCAACCTGGAAGCCATGCTTTCCACCTACCATTTACATGGGAAGGATGCAATGTGGTGGGACCAATTGAAGCAAGTAGAACACGTTAATGAAAGTAGGGTCACTTGGAAGCAGTTCAAGAAGTACTTCTAGAAGGAGTACCTCTCAGAGCATTTCTATGACAAGAAAATGCAAGATTTATTTGAACTCAAGTTGGGAAGCATGACTATGGAAGAGTACGAGAAGAATTTCTTGGGATTGTTGAAGTATGTTCGGTTCATTGGTGATGAGAAAGTGAAAATACAAAGATTTCTAAGTGGACTGCCAGCCTTTTATAAGGAAAAGATCAAGTATGATGAGCCCAAGACCTTGACCGAAGCCATCAGGAAGGCTAAATACCTATATGAGCAAGGCTAGGGAAGAGAATATCTACAGAAATCTTGGAAGGACAAGAAAAATGCGAAGTCCGATCAGAGGAGGAAAGGATTCAAACCTCCCTTCAATAGGAATGAGCCTAATAGAAATCATCAAGATCAGTATGTTAAGGGATATTTCAAGAAGGAATATTCCTCGGGAAAAAGGGGAAGACCACCAATCCAATGCTGGGGATGCAAGGAAGATCACCTGTACAAAGATTTCCCACACAGAAAGGACAGAGTGAAGACTGTGCACAACATCCAAGAGGCTACAACAGTCGAAGATATGGGAAGAATATATGCAGCTTTAAACGATCGACAAGCAAAGTACCAGTCCAATATGATTGAGGTGGAAGGTAAGATCATAAATCAACCTATTGCTATTTTGATTGATTCAGGAGCAAGTCATTGCTACATTGATCCTAAGATAATGGATAGATTACATTTGGAGAAAAGTAAACTTGAAAAAGCAAGTTTGGTTCAGTTAGCCACTGGAACCAAAAGAAGGATCCATGATATGGTCGGAAGTTGTTCCATAAGTATTAATGGCGTGAATACTAGTATTGATATAAATATCATACCATTGGGGTCTTATGATATTCTGATTTGAATGGATTGGTTGGACAAGCATCATGCTGTCCTAGATTTTCATAACAACATTTACATGTCTTGATGGAAATGGAAAACATAGCATTGTGAAAGGAGTTCCGAGACCCATCTCTATAAGGGAGATTTCAGCCTTACAAATGAAAGATGTTTTAGGAAAGGATGTCAATTGTATGCAGCTCAAGTGGAAGAGCCAAAGGGGCCAAGCCTTGAAGATTTCTCGGTGCTACGGGAATTTGAATATGTATTCCAAGAAATACTAAGATTGCCACCAAGGAGGGAGATATATTTCTCAATTAATTTCGTGCCAGGAGATTCCCCGATGTAAAAAACACATTACAAAATGAGCACACTAGAGTTAAAAGAATTACAAATGCAGTTAGAGGAATTATTGAAAAAAGGGTACATACGTCCAAGTGTTTCACCTTGGGGAGCACTAATACTTTTTTTCAAAAAGATGGATGGAACCTTGAGGCTGTGTATTGACTTTAGATAGCTGAACACATACACTATAAAGAACAAGTATCCTCTACCCCAAATTGATGACCTCTTTGATCAGCTAAGAGGAGAAAAGATATTTTCAAAGATTGACCTGAGGGTAGGATACCATCAGGTAAGAATCAAGGAAGAAGACATTCAT